>MU686018.1:145164-170753 GCA_026770625.1 Nicotiana glauca | reverse complement strand
TCCAAAAACCATTCAGATGCTACTCCCGAGAGGCTTTCCCCAAAATAAGCTATAAGCAATTCTTCATTTCTTCCCACACCTCTCAATTGGTTGCAATACCTTTTCAGGTGGGCTATGGGATTTCCATGTCCATCGTACTTTTCAAATTTGGGAACCTTGAAACCAGGCGGCAAGTGGACATCGGGGAACATGCATAGATCTCTGAAGGCAACACTCTTTTGACTTGCTATTGCTTGCATGTTTTTCAGCTGTTGTTCTAATTTTTTCACTCTTTGGGCTATTTCTTCCTGTACCCTCTTTCGAGTAGGCTTCTTGATGTTTGCAGGAAGATCAAACGAGTACGAGTGGTACTCAGGAGAGTGGTACTGTTCTTGTTGTGTAGCAAATTGTGACTCATGATAAAGCTATCCCTGGCCATTGGCCCAAGCCTGACGCATTTTGGTCATTTGTTGTTTCAGTGTTCTATTTTCCTCAACCACAGTAGATCCTTGTTGAACCCTCTGACCCTGAGTCTGTCGAGCACTCGTAACAGCTTCGATGTCAGTTATTATTTTCCTTGGATTTTGTGTTTCCAGCTTACCACAACCAACCACCTCAACTTTCTTCACAATTGAAAACAAAACCTGTTAGAATGGATTGAGTCGGTCCTAATTATTAACAACATCTTTTCGCATTTTTTTTCTTTTTTTTATTATTATTATTTTTTTCAATTTTCTTTTCCATTTTTTTCGTTGTGGTTGAATTTTATGAAGATTGCCTACGTATCATGACCCTGCATGAATCAGTCCGTGCGTAGTTCTTGCAAATTAATGCAAACTTTTCTCTTTTTGTTTTTAAATTATTTTTCTTGAAGGGAAACTACATAAGTGGACTCAAAATAACAAACACAGACTCAATAATGAAAATTAGATCAAGAGTACATCAAAACTTCACATCTTGGGGCCCGTGGGCATCTCTCGTATCGCCACAGGCTTCCGTAAGACTGAGAAGGTTTCAATGTCAATTGAGACAACAACTGGCCATGTAATGGTTTATTTTGACAAAGCGGCTATTTTTGCAAAATTTGTTTAAGAAAATAAACTCGCAAATTTCTCATCCTGGGGCCTACGGGGCATCTCTCGGCATCGCCACAAGTCAACACAAGACTGAGAAAGTTTTAATGCCAACTATGGCTATTTTAGCAAAACCGGCTATGTAATGGCTTATTTGACAAAATGGTCATTTTTTTGTAAAGTTGACAGATGACCCAAACTTGACTTTGCGGATACGGCCTTTCAGCATTTCTGCAAGGGATATTTCAAGGTTGTGCCCGCAAATTATTTAAAATGACTCAAAGTGACTATTCTTGCAAAAAACGGCCTTCCGACGTCCTTTTGAGGGACATTCAGCTTATTTTAAACAAGAATATCGTCACCTGACTTATTTATAACAAAATCAAAATTTTGACATTTTAGGCTACTTTCGCAAAAGGTGTGGTTGGACCCGTCAAGAGTTGCATACGTATCTCACAGGTGGTGAGAATCAAACTAGCGTAGTTCGGGCCGATTGGCCAAAAAAAAAAAATATTTTTGACCACAATATTTTTCAAATATTTTCTATTATTTTTTTTCATTTTTTTTTCAAAAATCCGGCAGCATTTCGGTATTATTTGGGCATTGGTTTTTCGCAATAAATGATTATCCACCTTTAATCCTAGCACTGCTATNGGTTATCCTCCCTTAGTACTAACACTGCTATTTTTCAATTTTCACTCATTGTATACAAGCCGGTCAACATGCGGAGCCGAGCAAATAAATGCAAGTAGCACGTAATATGCATCAGAATAGTCATTTTAATTTGGGTCACCTGTCCTAGACGGACCCAACCCCTGTGTTGAGTCCCCTAAGTCAAAATGCACGTGATGCAAATAAGAGTCCTACTAGGGATCCGGCATGAGTTTATTGTTCTTGTAGGTTTAAACCCTAGGTTTATTGGTCTAGACCTGGCTTACCCGAGCGGACAACTCGGGCCGAGGGGGAGGCAGCGTACCGGGGATACAGAAGCTCGCCCGGCTTTGCAACTTATCCAAACCTCGTTCTAAATTTGGGAAAAAGACTCTAACAGAAGAGAAGCTACACGAAGTGCACCCTTCTCCATGATGTAGAAGACTCAGAAAGAGGAAGGGATTCACGACAATTTATATACAGTTCAACAACTATTAAAGCGGTAAAAACATTTAGCACGTAAAGCATGAAACATGTATCAAAACCAAATAAAGCCAAACACAATAATTTAACTGAGCTCGAATTCTTGAACCCTGAACCGAAGTTCTGGGTTCTTTGTCCCCAGTAGAGTCTCCAGAGCTGTCACACCTCTTTTTTACCGAATACTTTTATCCGGCTTTTACTACATCTCGGGAAGAGATATAGTAATAAAGGGTTTTTCCAATTTAAGGACAATCGAAACTGGATTCATTTTTTATTAAATGATTCAGAGTCACCACTTGAGAAATTTATGGTGTCCCAAGTCACCGGTTTGAATCCCGAATCGAGGAAGGGTTTGACTCTATTCAACAGTCACGAACCAGAAACTCGGGTAAGGAATTATGTTAAACCGGGAGAAGGTGTTAGGCACTCCCGAATTCCATGGTTTTAGCACGATCCCTCGACTAACATATTTGGCTAAAATATTTGATTTTAATACATGTTATCCTATTTGTGCATTTTTCAGAATTAATTACCGCTTTTGTCAAATTATTTTTATTTAAGAAAAGTGAACGTCATTTAAGAACATGTTTTCGGATCCCGTCACATGGAATGCACCCGGATCCTCGACACATTCTCATTCGACGTTTTTTGAATCTGGATTTGGGTTGCATGAAATGCAAACCCGTATTAGGAAGGTAAGATTATTAAAAGTGCGCCTAAAGTGACTAACGTGTTGTTTATCTTTTGGGAAGGCCGTAAAATTTGCTAAACGGCCCGTCCCGAGTCTCTAAGTATTTTTAATTAAGTAACTAATGAGGGCCCTGCAATTATATTTTTTGATTTGGCGAGGCTCGTCTCATCTCATTATTAAAAGCCAATCCTAAAGCAAGCTAAATTTTCTATTTTTTATTGTCTCTAAAGGATAATTAATTTACAATTATAATTTCGGGCCTCGAATTCAAGTCCGAATTCAAAAAAAAGGGAAGACCCTTTTAGCTTGAACCCGCTACCTAATTCGAAACCCAATTTTATATCATGGCGTTTTAACTTTGCGAGGGCCATGAAATTCGCTAAATGACACGCCTCGATTTCTAAAAATAAAATTAATCATCTGAGGGCCATGGGGCATTTCGTGAAAAAGGCACACCTCAAATTTTCTATAAGAGCTAACTAGTTTTGTGAGGGCCACAGGAAGTATAGAATTACATGTTGCCTTAGATACAGAAAAATGTTTCTTCACTTTGTAAAAGAAATACTAAACTTACAGTCTACAAATAGAAAGAAACATTCAGCATTTCGTAACACTCAAATGGGCAAACGGGGCCATAAATATTCTCCCATCTTTGTCAGAGCCAATTCCACAAATCCGACAGATATATTATAGTTCAGAGATCCTTCAAAGAGGTCATTTTAATTAAGATCAAATTCCCCTATGTGTTGACCTTTATAGAAGAAGAGAACTAACTTACACCAATAACTGTGCAAACAAAGTTGCTACCAGATTATTCCACTTCTAAAAGTGAACCAAAAATTGTCTGCTCCCTAACGATAATCAAATATTTTACTACTACTGCTCATAAAAAGACGCAAATATCTCAAATGCGCTAAATCTGCTGACAAGTTCTTGGCTCCTATATTACCAAACAATTGATTCGGCAGAATCTAAATTATCAACAACAAAAACTAACCATCTACAGCTTTCACGTCACCAAATGAAAACAAATAGCTAAGCATTTAGTGCTCCACAAATGAATTGATTTCAGCCAAGGGTATTACTGTTTATAGCGAGGCATCTTCTAACAACTCGTCCGCAATTATTCGACTTCACAGACAGAGATACAAACAATTCCACACGCATTATATTGCTTAAAATTGAGTCCAGACATCAAGTTATCTAGTATACAAAGTAAACGAGTTCTCTTCAACATACAATGCTTAAATTGCAAATCTGTCATTCATGGCAAGGAAATAAACAACATCCAGGGGTAGATCAATTTACATAATAGTTGGAATTATTTTTTTTTACTTAAGTCTGTAAATTTGAACCCAGTTGAAAACTTCTAATCCCAATACATTCAAACACTTAATTCTCATGCCTTTTCACATTAGATAGTGATACAAATCAGATTGACGGAAAGTTTGAATCACATTTTTTCATGAATAACAAAATTCAATTGCTTCCCAAATTCAATAAAGATTCAATCACGTACTTAAACAATGAGTCAACATTTCATAGAGAAAACATAAAAATTTATTCGTATTAGCCAAAACAAAATACGAGTCCACAAGTAAATACCTGATTATGCAAGAACAATTATAAAGGGCTGGATAAAGGTGAAATACAGAAAGTGGAGACTCAACAACCAGCGCAGTCCAAATTGGTAAGCAAGCAACTCATCTACAGCTTCTAACAACCCAAAACGAAAAGAAATCGAGCTTCAAAATCAATTCTTCTTCAAATCTCCATTAAAAATTCAAATTTGCTTTCCATTTTTAGCTTCTGACTTTTCGATTTGGGATGCCATTTTCGAATAAAAAATATTGGTTTCTCGTTCTTGTTGAGGGAAACGATCTTCTCTGTGTTTAGAAGAAGAAGGAATCGAGGACCAGGGGAAGAATCTGTGCCGTAGTTCTTCTCTGTTATTTTGTAGGAAGAAATGAAGGTTTTTCCTTGATTTTGAGAAATGAAAAGGAAGGAGAAGGAAGCTATTTTGTTGAATCCCCAAGCCAGTGTCGTGTTTTCTCCCTCTGAAGAAGCCGGGTCCAAGATCTGATTTGTATGTGTGTATTCGTATGTATTTATAGTGATGGGGTGGGGAGTAGTTTTGGGGGAAAAATATTTTGGGGAAGGTTTTTGGGGGAAAATATTTTAGGCTTTTCAAATATTTGGCCAATTTGAATTTAAGACCAAGCCTTTTCACTTCCCTCTTCTTTTTGTTGTTTTTTTCTTTCTTTAATTAATTAAAAACCTAGACTAAATTCCTAAATTAATTCAAATTGTAAAATTAAGCTAATTATCTAACTATGTAAAAATGATCATTTTCTTGTGATTTTTGATTAATAGCACAATTAACACAATGTAATTAATTCCTAAATGCAAATTAAACCTAAAGTGGCATGAAATTAAAATGTGACACTTTTTTATGGTTTTTCTATGATTTTAAAAATACCAAAAATGCATGAAATGCAACTAAATAAAGAAAAACACCTAAAAATCAATTAAAATTATTTTGGTCTATTTTTAGGAGTTATTTTCATGTAGGGCAAAAATCACGTGCTCACAAAAATCCTAAACAAAATCTATCCTCAATAACCTAGCCTCGTTGGGCTCGAACAAACCAACTGGAAATCTACATCGTCTCCCATACAAAGCCTTATATTGCGCCATCTGAATGCTGGACTGATAGTTGTTATTGTAGGCAAACTATGCAAGCGGCAAAAACTCATCCCAAGAACCTCCGAAATCAATAAGGCAGGCACGCAACATGTCCTCCAATATCTAAATAGTACGCTCGGACTACCCGTCCGTCTGAGGATGAAATGATGTGCTCAACTCCACCTGAGTACCTAACTCTCTCTGCACTGCTCTCCAAAATACCAAAGTAAACTGAGTACCTCTATCTGAGATGATGGAAACCAGAACACCATGCAACCGAACAATCTCCTTGATATAAATCCCTGCCAGCCGCTCTGAAGAATAGGTAGTACACACATTAATGAAGTACGCGGACTTGGTCAACCAATCCATAATGACCCAAATAGCATCAAATTTCTTTTAATTCCGAGGAAGTCTAACAACAAATCCATAGTGATCCTCTCCCACTTCCACTCGGGAATATCCATTTGCTGAAGCAAGCCACCCGGTCTCTGATGCTCATATTTCACCTGCTAATAATTATGACACCGAGCTACGAATCCCACAATATCTCTCTTCATTCTTCTCCACCAATAGTGCTGCCTCAAGTCCTGATAAATCTTCACGGCACCCGGATGAATAGAATACCGCGAGCTATGGGCCTCCTCCAGAATCAGCTCTCTAAGGCCATCCACATTAGGCACATAGATCCGGCCCTGCATCCTCAACACACCATCATCATCGATGGTCACATCCCTGGCACCATCATGCTGAAATCGGTCCTTTAGGACAATCAAATACGGATCATAATACTGGCGCTTTCTGATGCGATCAATTAAGAAAGGCCGAGAAACCACACAAGCCAACGCCCAACTGGGCTCCGAAATATCTAATCTCACCAACCGATTGGCCAAAGCCTGAACATTGACTGCAAGGGGTCTCTCCCCTACTGGACTATACGTCAAACTCCCCATACTCATTGCCTTTCAACTCAAAGCATCAGCCACTACATTGGCCTTTCCCGGATGATACAAAATAGTAATATCATAATCCTGAGCACCTCTAGCCATCTCTGCTGCCTCAAATTAAGATCTTTCTACTTGAACAAATGCTGAAGACTGCGATGATCAGTGAATACCTCACAAGATACGCCATACAGGTAATGCCTCCAAATCTTTAATGCATGAACTATGGCAGCCAACTCCAAATGATGAACATGGTAGCTCTTCTTATAGGGTTTTAACTGATGAAAAGCATAAGCAATAACTCTACCCTCCTGCATCAATACACAACCAATCCCAACTCTCGAAGCATCACAATACACGGTATATGAACCTGAAGCTGATGGAAAAACCAATACTAGAGCTGTGGTCAAAGCTGTCTTGAGCTTCTAAAATCTCTTCTCGCACTCGTTCAACCATACAAATGGAGCATCCTTCTGAGTAAACTTAGTCAAGGGCGATACAATGGATGAAAATCCCTGAACAAACCGGCGATAATAGCCTGACAACCCAAGAAAACTGCGAATCTCTATCGCTGAGGATGGCCTGGGCCAACTCTGCACCGCCTCTATCTTCTTTGGGTCAACCGGAATCACCTCACTGGACACTACATGTCCCAAGAAAGCCACTGAGCCGAGCCAAAACTCACACTTGAAAAACTTTGCATAAAGTTTCTCCTCCCACAATCTCTGCAATACAACTCGCAAATGCTTTGTGTGCTCTTCCTGACTATGCGAGTACATCAGAATATCATCAATAAAAACAATAATGAATGAATCCAGATAAGGCCAAAATACACTATTCAAATGCATGAACACTACTGGGGCATTGGTCAGCCCGAAAGACATGACAAGAAACTCATAATGACCATATCTAGTCCTGAAAGCAGTCTTAAGAATATCTGAATCCTTGATCTTCAACGACTGATAATCCGAACGGAGATCAATCTTTGAAAACACCCCGCTCCCTGAAGCTGGTCGAATAAATCATCAATACAAGGTAGGGGATACTTGTTCTTAATTGTTACCTTGTTCCATTGCCTGTAATCAATGCACATTCTCATAGTACCATCCATCTTCTTCACAAACAGAACAGGCGCACCCCACGGTGACACACTAGGCCGAATGAACCCCTTATCTAGGAGTTCCTGAAGCTGCTCCTTCAACTCTTTCAACTCTAATGGTGCCATGCACTATGGCAGAATAGAAATGGGCTGAGTGCTCGGCACTAGGTCAATACCAAAATCAATATCCTTGTCCGGTGGCATGCCTGGCAGGTCTGCATGAAATACATTAGCGAAGTCCTTCACAACTGGGACAGAATCAATACTGGGAGACTCAGCCCCAACATCCCTCACGAAGGCCAGATAACAACCCTTCCCAACCATATGCTAGGCTTTCAAGAAAGAGATCACTCTACTAGAAACATAATCAGTCATAACAGGCCACTCGATCCTCGGTACACCTGGCATAGCCAAAATGACTATCTTAGCATGACAGTCTAGAATAACATGACACGGAGACAACCAATCCATGCCTACAATAACATCAAAGTTCACCATGCTCAATAGCAATAGATCAACTGAGATCTCTAGATCCCTAATAGTCACAACACATGAGTGATACACACTGTCCACAATAATAATATCGCCCACCGGGGTAGACACATAAATAGGTAAAGCAATAAACTCCCGGGGTGAACTTAAATAATAAGCAAAATATGAGGATATATAAGTATAAGTGGAGCCGGGATAAAATAATATGGAGGCATCTATTTGGGAGACTGAAACAATACCTGTAATGACAGCATCTGAAGCAATGGCATCTGCCCTGCCTGGAATAGCATAAAAATGAGCCTGGCCACTGCCTGATCAACCTCTCACTCTGGGGTTACCCTTGGCTGCCTGATCTCCATCCCTAGCTGGCTGGACAGGTGGTGAAGTAACTGGAGCAGAAGTCGAGGGCTCACCCCTCTACTGATAATGTCTATCACGGAGTCGAGGACACTACCTCCTCAGATGCCCAAACTCTCCACACTCAAAACAACTCCCAGGTGCTGGAGAAGGGGACTGAAGGGAACCCCTCACACCAGAGTGACTAGAAGATTCACTCGGCACAGATAAACCCTAAGTTGATGGGGCACGAGATGAACTTTGAGCTGAGAGGGCACCGAGTGAAGGCTGGCCCTACTGAGACCCATGATAACCACGACTTGAAGATGCCTCGCGATGCTTTGGACGGGCTGAATGAGCAGGCTTGAAAGAACGACCCCTACCATGCTGGAACTAGCCCCTCGAAGGAGCACCACTATAACTGCCCGGTCCTCAAGGCCTCTTGGCTTCCCTCTCCTTTCGATCCTGACGGCAAACCGTCTCAATATCTCAAGCTATATCAACCACTTCCTCAAATGTAGCACCCAATACTTTCTCTTTAGTCATAACAATGTGGAGATGGTAGTTAAGGCCATCAACAAATCTCCTGATCCTCTCACGATCAGTCGGGACCATCCAAATGGCATGACGAGCCAACTCTGAAAACCTTATCCCATACTGGGACATGGTCATATCCCACTATCTCAACCACTCAAACTACATGCGCAGCTCCTCTCTACAGGACTGCGGTAGATACTTCTCCAAGAAGAGAGTGAAGAACTCCTGCTAAGTAAGGGGCGCTGCACCAATAGGCCTACGCCTCTCATACGCCTCCCACCAAGTGAAGGTATCCCTAGTAAACTGAAAGGTCGTAAATGCAACACCACTAGACTCAGGAATCCTTGTTGTACGGAGCACCCGCTGACACCTATCAAGAAAATCCTGGGCATCATCGCCGTCAAAACTATTGAATATCGGAGGCTGGGGTCTACCAATCCTCTCAAGACGACACTACTCATCCTCAGGCATAACTGGAACCCTGAACTCCTGCACTGGTGCAACCAGCTGAGTTGGAGGTGCCTCCGACATCTGTAGTCCCTGCACTACCTGCTCCGGTGTGCGAGCAGCGGGGGTCTGGTTGCCTCCCCCGGCCTGCGAAGTAGTTGCTGCTATGGTGGTTGAAACTACCTGAGCCAAGCTAGTGTAAACTGTCAAGATCTGTGCTAAGGTCTCCTGTAGACCTGGGATCACGATCGGCACAACAGGTGCCTGAACTGGTGCTGCTGGAGTCTCATCCGGAGTTGGGGCCACTGGCGGATCAACAGGTGCTGCCCTCACTACCCTGCCTCTGTCACGACCACGACCGTGTCCGTGTCCACGGTCTCTGGTAGTCTCAGTGGGTGGCACTGGTGGTCGTCCACCTCGTCCGATAGCTCGTGTCTTCACCATATGTGAGAGAATAGAATAATAGAAGTTTAGTTCTAGGTTTAACAAAGCAACACGACAAGAATTTCAAGAATATGAAATTTTTCCTATAGGTTCTGCAGCCTCTCGAGGATAAATACAGACGTCACCGTACCGAACTGCGAGACTCTACCAAACCAGCTCATGACTTGCGAGACCAATGTAACCTAGGCTCTGATACAAACTTGTCACGACCCTAAATCCGGTCATGATGGCGCCCAACACATTGCTAGGCAAGCCCGACCAATTATCAATCACAATCCCTCTCTTATATAGTTCCTTACCAATTAACAGAGTTTAAATAACAATTTACCATAAATAGGAGTAAAAAACAGTAGATAAGACATGCGGAAAATCATAATAACATCACTACATGGCCCACCGATTCGGTGTCACAAGTCAAGAGCCTCTATTACAAGTCTATAAACAGCATAATACAGAGGTAGTCTAAAAATACTGAAAGTAAAGAAGATAGAAGGAGAAATTGGGTCTGCGGGCGCTACGCAACAACCTCGATGATTCCGGTAAGTGATGAACAGCAGGAAAGCTCTCTCTATGCCTCGCGAACACCAGGATCTGCACATGCTGATAGTAAGAAAATACGTAAATACACTAAGCAGTTCTATATCGAAGCAATAAATTAACTTAAAGCAGCAAAATAGTGAAGAAGCCAAGTGAAATCCCTTTAGATCAGGTAAACCAATTAGCTTATCAGGTATTTAACAAGTATAAATCCGTTTCTCGAACACAGTAACCATATATCTCACACGATATCCAAAATTGAAATAATCGATGCGGTATGCAGCCCGATCCGTATATCGCTGTGGCGCATAGCTCGATCTATATAAATAGTCGACGGTGCTCATTGGGGGTGTATAGACTCCGAAAGGGCTCCTATAGCCCAAGCGCTATATTATTACGGCGCGCAGCCTGATCCACATATACATTTGCTTCGGCGCGCGGCCCGATACATATAAGCTTTTGCTGTAGCGTACAACTCGATCCATATAAACATTTGCTGCGGCATGCGGCCCAATCCATAACATCTATAACATCCTCATTGTTGGGTTCTCAACTTCTCACAGTCATTTTACTCACAGTCTCTCGGGCATAATAATATAAAGTAGGGATCTCAACCCACTTATTTCCCTCATTTAGGATTAGCATTGATAAAACTAGTTCACATTGTTTATACAAATAGAAACATGATCGAGGATATCATTTTTTTTAACAAGTAAGGTGAGGAAAATCAATTGTAATGCCCTTAATGGTTTTACAAGTCAGCACAAGGACCCAAACATGGCAACTAGACAAATCATAATGATAGTAATTAAACCTCAGTCCAAAATGCGATAAAATCATCAATCGAGACAGATCAAGTCAGAATCCCCTGTCGTAATGGACCCCACGTTCATCATACATTATGTGTCACACCTCAACATAGCACTACGTTTTAGAAATCCGCGGTTTCAAACCCTCAGGACATCATTTACAATCATTACAAATCGCAAACTGGCCAAAGCTCTAGCTCGCTATGGCCTTACCTCTCAAATCGGCCTCCTCGTGCGTCGAATCTAACCAAAACCAGAGCGAATACTTCACAAAATGCTAAGGGGACAAAGCCCAAGCAAAAACAATTGAAAAAAATATAAAAAATCTCGAAATTAACAAAACCTGAGCCTAGGGCCCACTTCTCGAAACTCAAAAGTTTTCGCATCAATGGCTTCCTTATTCGCCACGAGTCTATGCATATAAATAACACCAAAATCGAAGTCCAAAAGACCCCTCAAATCCCAAATTAAAATTCTAAAATCTCAAGCCCTAGTTCTTCTATTTTGGGTTAAATTTCCATGAATTTCTAGGTTAATTTCACAATATAATCATGTTTTTAGTTCATAGAACTTACCTCCAATCAATCCTCCTCGAATACCTCTTCAATTACTCCCAAAGAGCTCTCAAAATACTCAACAATGGTGGAAAAATAACTTAAGCTCGTGGATGAAATGTTTAAAAACCTTCTGCCCAGGTCTTACCCTTCCCTCTTCGCAAACGCGGTCAACCCATCGCGTTCGCAAAGCACAAAATTAAGTTGACCATTTTTCCTTCTACGCGATAGGGACTAAGGCCTCGCGAACGCGATGCTTCACCCAGGCAACCCTTCGCGAACGCGATCCCCCTGTGCGAACGCGAAGGCTAAAATCACACGTTCCTTCGGCTACTCTACGCGAACAGGGGAATTCCATTGCGTCCGCGTAACACACACGCCTTACCCTTCGCGAATGCGGTACCCATGTCGCGAACACGAAGGCCAAATACCCAGCGTCATCAGTTATTCCTTCATGAATGTGAGAGCCTTCTCGCGAATGGGAAGACCTAAAATGCCTGCAACTGCTGGAACAAAAATCTGCAACTTTCCAAAAACCAAAATGGTCCGATTGACCACCCAAACCTCACTCGAGGCCCCCGGGACCTCAACCAAAAGTTCCAATAATCAAAACACCTCAAACAACACCAAAACCATCAATTCACATCGAACTTAAGCCTAAGTTTTCTAAAAACTTCCGAAACACGCATTTTGAAAAAAAACCCAACCAAACTACGTCCAAATGACCTAAAATTTTACACGCACATCCGAAATCCCATAACGAAGCTACAGCTGCTCTTGGATTTCCATTCCAACCCTCTGATCAAAATCTCACCTATCAACCAGAAATCGCCAAAATACTTACTTCGCCAATTCAAGCCTAATTCTACACCGGACCTCCAAAACCACTTCCGATCACTCTCCTAAGTCACAAATCACCACCCGAAGCTAACTGAACCATCAAAACTCACATCCGAGCCCTCTAACTCATAAGTCAACATCTGGTTGACTTTTCCAACATAAGTCTTCTTAAAAGAGACTAAGTATCTCATTTCATACCAAATTCATTCATAACTCAAACCAATTAACTTGACTACATATAAATACGGATAACGAAGCATAAAGAAGCAGAAATAGGAAAAACAGAGCGGGAACTCATGAGATGATGGGTCAGTCATCACATCATCATTTGCATAATAATAATAATAATAATAATAATAATAATAATAATAATAATAATAATAATAATAATAAATGAAAATTCCTTTAGAATATATACTCTATTGTTTCCTCCTTTTGCAATGACCCGGCCTGTCGTTTTGAGCTCTAGCATGTCGTTCAACAGTCTGAGGCTATGAGCAGCTTCATTTCAGCTATTATCACTTGTACACATGGTCAGAATTGAATTTCGAGAAGTTCAGAGTTGATTTGGAAAGAGAATTCTCATTTTGGAAGCTTTAAATTGAAAGAATTAACTAAGATTGGATTTTAGAGTAAACAACCTCGGAATTGAGATATGAAGGTTCCATCAGGTTTGTATGTTGATTTCGGACTTGGGCATAAGCCCAGATTGGGTTTTGGATAACCCAGGACTTTTGTGGCGCCTATTGTGGAAGTTAGCATTTTGGAAGGAATTTCATAAGTTTGGCTTGAAGTGTATTTCGGTGTTATCAATGCCCGTTTTGGATTCTGAGTCTATGAATAGCTCCGTATGGTGATTTTGGAGTTGGGAGAATGATCGGAAGTGAATTCGGCGGTCCTTAGGTCATTTTAAAGTTATTTGGCTAAAGATAGAAATTTGAAGGTTTTGGAGAAGTTTGCCCGGAAGTGGACATTTTGATATTGGGGTCAAAATCTGATTCTGGAAGTGGCTGTAGGTCCGTAATGTCACTTATCTATAAAATTTGAAGTCAAAAGGACATTATTTGATAGGTTTAAATATCGAAAATAGAAGTTTAAAATTCTAAAGTTTATTAAGCTTGGATTGGAGGTCGATTCATGATTTTAATGTTTTTTTATGTGATTTAAGGCCTCAAGAAAGTCCGTAATGTATTTTGGTATTAGTTGGTATGATTGGTTGTGGTCCAGGGAGCCTTGGGTGGATTCCAGGTGCTTAACGAATCGAAATTGTGTAAAAGACTGTTGTTGGTTACTGGTATCTGGTTTGCAAACGTGAAGGGTGTCACGCAAACCCAAAGAGGAAAGTGGAAGGCTGCTTGATTTGGCCTTCGCGAATATGAAGAGGAAGTAACGAACGCAAAGGGGTGGGTTGAGCTACTACAAGAACGCGGGGAAGAGATCGCGAATACGTAGAAGGAAAAACGGGCCTGAGGTAGTTGGCCTACGCGAACGCGTAGGTTCTGAAAAGCTGACCTTCGTGAACGCGAGCACCGAGACATGCACTCGATGAGGAAATTTGGGGCTGAATAAAGTTGTGCTTCGCGAATGGAAGGGCATTTTCGCGTTCGCGAAGAAGGGTCGCCTGGGCAATGTTCTTTTAAAAATTTGGTTTTGGCTAATTTTCACTTCATTTCTTCCATGGAAACCGATTTTGGAGCAACTTTGGAGTTTCATTTTCATCACCAAGCATGAGGTAAGTGATTTCTACTGGTTTTGCATTAAACACAAGGTTGATAAATTGATTTAGACATTGAAATTTGTAGAAAACTTGGGGTTTGAGGAAAACCTAAAAAATTAGTATTCTTGGATTTTGACCATGATTTTCAATATGGAATTAAGAGAAAGTCATATTGAGTTTGTGAGTTCATGGGTAAACTTTATCTTCGAAAAATTTCGGAATCCGGACATGTGGGCCTGAGGGCATTTTGGTCAAATTTTCGAGCCGAGATGAGAACTTATATAATTTGAATTGTTCAAGTATTAGAGTAAATTTTTATTGGTTGCCCATTATTTGAATAGTTTTGGGGCATTGTGCATCATTTGTTGTCGTTGGAAGGGGCTTGGAAGCCGGTTATGGACCTTCGGAGCGAGGTGAATATCCTTTCTAACCTTATAAGAGGGAATTGTCCCCATAGGTGAAATAATTGGTTTTGCGCTCCTAATTGTGGGGGCTACGTACACATGAGGTGAAAAAAGTCCATGCATAGCTACTATTATGCTATTGTCCGGGTTGTTAGGATCCAAAAGCATGCTATACTTTGATTATTTGTGAACCTATTGATAGCTTGAATTGCTTAAATCACATCGAATTAGTAAATAAATTTTTAAAAAGATTAAACTTCATTTTCTTGAATTGTTAAAAGAGAATTGGATTTTCTTGGTATAATTGCTCCCTAATGAATTCTTGATTGATTGATTGTTGTGTTTATTTATATTTGACTGCGTCACATGTATGATTTGCGAGCGGGGTAATAGATGCATCTTTGGTTCAGCCCGTTCCTCGGCAGTGCATGGTTTATTTTCTGTTGGAGCGGTCCGTACGCCTCGACATGATTTGCGCATGCTTGTATTGCTGCCTTGAACTTATTAAAGTTGTTATTGCCTCTTCATGGCTTGAGAATATTTAGATAAATAATGAAAACGAATTTTAGAAATTTCCTATAAAAGAAATAATTGTTTACTTATTTCCTTTTATTGGATTAAAAATCATGTTTTTAAAAGTCCACGATTTAATGTATTATTTACATCACATCATTCGACCCTTAGAAAGTGTCGAAGTCGACCTCTCATCTCTACTTCTTCGAGATTAGACGGGATACTTACTGAGTACACGTTGTTTTCATACTCATACTACACTTCTGTACATTTTTGTTGCACAGGTTCATGTGTTATTAGTGTTCCACTAGGCGTAGCAATACGGAGTATTCTGGGACTAGGTGAGTTGCATTATTCGAGGCGGCTCGCAGCTAGTAGAGTCCCTTTCCAGCATATTGTATTTACTTTCTGTCCACTGTATTCTAGATGAAAGTTGTATTTTATTTCCTTCTTAGTAGATGCTCATGAACTTGTGACACCGAGTTCTGGGATGGTTTTGAAATATTTTGTATTAATTGCTTATCATTTAATTTTAATTGAAGCAGTTATCTTTCCTTTTATTTATAAAATTTGAAGGAAAATCTTAGTTTTCAAGATTGTTAAAATGAGAACTTCAACAAGTAATTTGGTTGGCTTACCTGACAGTGGTGTCCTGCGCCACCACGACCCTTAATGGAATTTGGGTCGTGACAACATGGTATCAGAGCACTAGGTTCCTAAGTTCTCATGAGTAATGAACAAGTCTAGTAAAATCTTGCGGATTGGTACGGAGACATTTGTACTTATCCTCGGGCGGCAGCATGACTGTTAGGAGTACTTCCCTTCTTGATTCCTTATCATGCGATTTGATCCTTGGAGGCGTATGCCTTTAATTCCTTCCTAATCAAACTTATGCGACGCTAACTGGTTGTTATAAATCAAGAATTGAAGAACCATAATGGTACCACAAATGTGATACGGGATGTTTCTCTTGGTATAGATGATCAGATTATTATCGTCACTGGTAGAAGTATATTTTATTGTTTCATCGCAGTAGCGGTACTTCTGAGAGCTCTGAAGCTAGGCACAGGTTGCCATGATGCTTATGGACGATTGTTCCGCAGTAGTGGTATGATGGTAGGATGGTTGCCTACATGTCGTGGCAGTGAATGACTTAAAGGTAGGTTTACTCCCATGATCTAAAGATTCGGTAATTATTCCTGGCAAGAGAAAAGCAATTGGTCTATGAATGTTTTGATTTGGGTTAATGGAGTAGTGAGGCTGGGTGTTTTCAAGTGTGGTGTAAACTTTATCTGCGATGTGGTATCACCGTCCTCAATTGTATGTATTAAGTTCATTGGTGTTATGGTCTTCTGCATATTTCCTTTGGGGGAAGCTATAGTGAAATAGTATTGAAGAAGCGACTGTTAGAGATCGCATGCTGCGGTGGCTCAGGATTGAATCGGTGTTTATAATGTCGACAGCTCGAGAAAGATGATCTGTAAAAAGGTTCAAGTCAGTAGCATTTGTGGGTCCAAGAGCTATGAAGAAGGATTTTATTTAAGGTGACAACTGAACAGCAAAAGATGAGGAATGACATGTTGGAAGCGTCAGGCGGTATTCAAAAATTTGAAAAGGCCTATTATATGAAGCGATTGTCGAGTAATTGATTAAGGAAGCGGGTTTGCCTAAAGTGGGAGAGTGGCAGAGTTTCATATGGGCTTTGTAGTAGGATAAGCACATACCTTAAGAAGAGTTCGGAGGGATTAGAGAATATTAGTGATTGGAGATTGGGGTCTACGGATTTAACCTGAAGTATGGGCTATTATGTGGCAAGAGATTTGATATAACGTTAAGGAGCTGCTTGAATGAAGAACGATACAATATAACTTGGAATTGGGAGAATGTTGTCGCACACTTAATTGATGTCCACGAGGGGTGAATGGACTTGTGCAACTGGAGAGTGAGCTGGAACTCAGGATGGGTTATTGATTTTGTAGTGATTGTACCTAGTTTAGCAACACTGGAAGATGTTAGGGAGTGATTTCTGCAGGTAGATTATTCCTGTGAGTATGTTAGCAATCGCGTGGTTGGTAAAGCTTCCGCGAAGAGTTCTATGGGTTATACAACCAAAAGATCGGTTGTGTAAATGTATTTGATGATTCAGTATATAAAAATGGGGTTGTACAGAAAAATTTCAAGAATTTTGGCGGTTGCTTGCGCAAGATTGTGTCAATAAGAGATTAAGAATCCTGGCGAATACCAGAGTTGTGTAAGAAATGGTTTCAAGCCAAGTGAGAGAGTCCTACCACATACGATTGGGCTGCATGTTTATCTTCTTGTGAGGTTTCGGGTTATCGACGTATTGGTAAGTTGTTCTAGCAACGAGAAAGGAGCATAAGTAGTAATTCGAGCAAAGGGATTGTCAAAGGTGAGCTATGGTTGGCCGTGTTGGCTCATGTTTAGACTTGGGGAGTAATTCTGTTGGGTGTTCCGTTGAGAGGGTATGTTTATGCTAGAAGAATCATAGAGTTGATTATATTCGTGCCAAGTCAGAGCGGTTAGCTCTTAACAATGGTCCTAGAGAATTCAAAGATAAGGTGTGATGCCTGATGATTTCGAACCCATAGGTACGGTTAAGAATCAAGCTTGATAGTAGCCTATGAGAAGAGGCACAGAATGTTCTATGATGTTTTGGATTGCAATATATCATTTGGGATGAACGTAAGAAAAGATATCAAATTCGTATAATGATTATCAGGATGGCCATATCAGTTGAGTGTGTGAATATGCGATCAAGCGACGTATGAAATGGTTTGTGGGATTTGAGACATCACGGTCTCGTGATTCAAGGTCACTCAGGATGAGTACAGATGGAGAATGTTATGTGTTGAATGGAATTATTAGTATTTCTAAGGTAATCAAGGATAAATTTGAAGGAGAAAGATTGGATAGTCATAGTTGAATGGGCATATTGGTGGTAGTGATCAGTTCCTTCAGCGTGATCAAGTTATGCAAGTGATTTGTAATGGTGCATGTGAAGCTTGTCAGTTGCCGCAATTGGTGTTACTTAGAAAGTATTTTACAGGTGTGGCTTATTATGTGGAGGCGGGTCCCAGAAGGGCTATGGTGGCTTAGACCACTAAATAGATATTTGCATATTCTACGGTTATAAGAATTCACCTGTGTATTGCTAGAGTCCTACTTAAGTGAGTTAAGTGAAAAGTTTTATATGATGAAGTGTTAATCAAATAGTGGTTCCGAAGCTGTGATGAAAAACGTGTTCTATCGTATCTTGGCATGTTGGGTGCAACGAGTGGTATGGAATTTGAAGTGAAGATCGAGGTAATGGTTCAGTGTTGACAAGGATGTCACGCGCTCGGATGAGCAGGAAAGTATATTCAAGGTTTAAAGTAAGTTGGTATTGTCTTCAGCGTCACCTGAGATTGGTGTTTTGTGAAAAGGGCTTTGCATCTTTGTCAATTATTCTTGATCACTTTTTAGCGTTAGTACGGCCGGTGGGTTGGGGATACGACCCAGTTAATTATTATGGTAGGTTGTGGGAGTGCGTCCCACAGGAAGATTGTATAAGTGTGGCAGGTAGTCACTTGATTGATTAAAGACTTAAACCAAGTTTGAAGGTTGTGTTAATATCGTTGATTTGAGAATATTTGCCTAGAGGGCACTCAGTCTATTGGGTGGTGGACTACGGAAGATTTCTCTGACTATGATGGATTTTCTTATTTGTTATGAGCGGAAGAGGAGTTATTATGGACCTCTGAAAGGTAATCAACCTATTTTAGTGCGATAAGAATCGGTTTGAGATCGGTGGATGGATTCAAATGTGAATATGGTCTCTATATCAGGCCAAACATGTTTATATCAGTAATGAGCTCCTTATGAAGGGGTAGTCAGGGCTATTTTATGCAGTGATATATTGCGTCGTGTGAGTTGTGAGACAGTTTAAGAAATTGCTTACGTGTTGAGGATTCGCGTAGAAATAATGTTATATGAGAAAAATGGCTCTCGAGATTCAAATCGTATATCGCACCTCAGTTGTGCTTGAGTTTTGATAATATTATGCACTTAACATCTTTATGACCGATATTCGGTATTTTTGTCGTAATGAGAAATCTAGCTCAATTTGCATCTCCTTAGGCGAGTGCTATATTATTTGGATCGGGTTGCGCGCCGCAACAGTGTGATGTTGAGTATAGTTTTCTATATGCCATTTTTGTATGCCTTGCTTCCAATTTTGTAAGGAAAGTCTGTATTAGTGCGTGAGTTAGGTAGTTCCTTCCAGAGTTCGTTTTTCTTTTGTATCGCATTCGAATTGGTAACCTATTAGAACATTGTAGCATCATACGAGACTTTTGATTATGTCTGAGGTGGCTTATTGCCTAAATAGTTCGTACTGGGTGAGACGAGATCATTGGATTTAGGATCAGTGCAATCTGACTACATGAAGTATATTAAGGAGCTATGACCATTATTTGGTTAAGAATGAGGTGATGGTTCTTGCCAGGGGTATCGACCCAAAGATTTGTTGATTCGGCAGTTGGTTATGAATTTATACACATTTCTTTCGTCCTGGCGATATTGTAAGAATTAGAGCAAGACCAATGTAGGTCATGAGGCGCAATGGGAGCATTAGATTTGTGGAATTTCGTCAAATTGGATCAGAGAATGTTATTATGGTCCTATGAGTAAAGCGGTGAAAGGTGTGAATTCAGCAAAGGTGTGCAGTCATGTTCCGGCGCATTGCGTGGTGATTGATATGGTGTTCATATGTTGGAAACAGATCTGTCGTAGAATTATGGATGTTGGAATTGGGCTCTAAGGCTTGTTTGCTTGAATAAAAGGAAATATCTTCAGAATTGATCAAGCTAATGTTGTGGTAGCACAAAAAGCGTGCACGAGGTATTGAATAGTGATTTCAGACTACTTCGGTGTAGTTCTCAACATGTTCGAGGACTAACGTATGTTTACGAGGGAGAGAATGTAACAACCCAACCTGTTGTTTTGAGCTCTAGCACATTGTTCAGCAGTATAAGGCCATGAGCAGCTTCATTTCAAGTATTATGACTCGTACGCGTGGTTGGAATTGAATTTCGGGAAGTTCAGAGTTGATTTGGAAAGAGAATTCTTGTTTCGGAAGCTTTAAGTTGAAAGAATTAACTAAGATTGAATTTTAGAGTAAACGACCTCGGAATCAGGATCTGAAGGTTCCAGCAGGTTCGTATGATGATTTCAAACTTGGACATATGCCCTGATCGGGTTTTGGATAATCGGGATCATTTTGGCGCCTATTGTGGAAGTTAGCATTTTGGAAGGAATTTCATAAGTTTGGCTTGAAGTGCAATTCAGTGTTATCGATGCCTGTTTTAGATTCCAAGTCTGTGAAAAGCTCCATATGGTGATGTTGGAGTTTAAAATGCCCGGCACTTTAGCGTTGGGGACAAGTAAGATTATGGATTCTAGCTTGCATATGAGACCTGAGAATGACTCCCCTTCCTCAAAGGACTCTAAAGAGGCCCAGATGAGTAGTCCGCTAGGAGAGGAACGAGACGCATGGAAAGGAAACCGAGTTTCGGCCGTAATCCCACGCTTTACCAACGCATTCAATGGATTCCACCATGAATCGGGAGCCAACAAAGACATACAGCTTCCATTTCTGGGGTACACAGTCATGTGCTGAGCAAAAAGGTATATATCACACTCATTCACAAGCGCAAGGTGCGGCATCCGTCCATGTACTGAGTCATCAAATGAGCTACGTTAAGAAAGCCCAAGCTTATACGCATTGGCCCACAGGGTGCCCCAATAGGGCCCGAATGAAAGACCCAAGCCTACATGAATGAAACAAAGAAAGGATAAAATAGAAGTTACTAACTTGAAATCTAATTCTAAAAGTAAAAGATTAAAATCAAGAAAATAAAGTAATAGTAAAATACAATGATTTTTCTAAAGTATATTTCAAATGTGCTCCTGTCTTTCCCGCTGCCATCTTCGGTGGATACCCCCTTCACTTAAAGGTGGATAGGGCACTGAGCTAACCTTTTAGATTGAATAAAGTTACTAAGCTAGTAACCTTACCTCTCTTTCTTACCCGCCCTTATTAGTCATAGGCAACCTTTCTTTTTCGCCTTTCTTCCAGCTTTTTTCAGATAAAGGTCTAATAGAGTTGCACTTGAATGACTTAATGGAAATGGAATGGAATCTGGGATCCAAGTAGATTAGGTTAAGGCAAGTATGAGTTCAACCCTTTTCTCCTCGGGCTAGGATCGATAGCCGTTCGAGTTGAGGGAAAGTGCGGTCAGATTCACCCAAAAGCTAACCTAACAAAATCCTAGTTTTTTCTAGACTAGACCTTCGGGATTTTTTAGGGTTCATATATGCATTGATCTAGTCGAAGAACAAATCAAAATTTTCTATTATTAATGCATTTTATAATAACTGGACCTTGAATTAGATTGGAGAGCCCGGTAGAAATCTAAATAGTTGTGGAAGGGCGCAGAATTGTCCTTGCTCTACCATATCTTTTGTTTCATTTCTTCTGGAACAATCACAAACACCCTCGTATGCTGATCAACCAATGAAGCGGCATAAGAACCTATTTGACAGTAATCTAGATCATATGTTTGTAATGTATTGTATGTCCTATAATAGGTCCTATTCTTTGGCGACATGATCTTTTCTTATTCACTTTTGCTGGTGGCGGAGAGGTCGGCGCCGGACCGGGGGTTACCTGCAATTGGTTATGGCACAACCAGAGGAGGAGCAGGGGAGACAATGTACTAAATCTTTGGCGAGTTATTTTCTGCTTGAAATGTTTTTTCTTTTCTTTTTCTTGATACGCGTCAGCTTTCTCCTTTGCCAAAACATATATCCCCTTCTTTCTTCACATACGCCCATTATATATATCACCTATCGGACGGGAAAACTTTATTGAATTGAGATCGGTCTAGATGGTTCAAGCAAGGGATGTGGATTGAGTCCAGGTTTTGATAAAATGCCGTGGAGTTCATAATTGCATAAAATGAGTCAGCGAACCTCTCGAGTTTCCGGCTGTTTCTGTCATTGAAGTAGCCTTTCGTCGCCCTACTAGGTTCTTTCTTGATCTAGCTACAAGGATGGGTTAGTATGGAAAGAAAAAATGTGTAACCTAATAGAAATTACTACTAGTTGGACCAAAAAAAAATAATGTTATTTCGCTTTACAAAACTAAAAATCTTTCTTAAGAACCTAGGCGACTTTCTTTAAAGCGGCGCCTCCTAGGGTTGGTTTTCTCATCTGATCCTAAATCATTTATTCCAAACCTTTTCTCTCGATTATACCCATTACCAAAAAATATACGTCACTTTGGGACACATGCGCATAGCCACCGTGCGTGGCTTAAAAGAAAGGACAAGGTCAGACTCCCGGGGAACCCCTTCATTAAGAAGGAAGTGAAGGTATGCCTCCCCAGAGAGCCCCTAACTCATTTCCTTTTTAAACTTTTGCAAAGCTCTCCTTCGACACCTTTACATGGAAATAGGGAAAAATGGCTACTAAATTAGAGTAAGGATCTTTCACCTATCTAAATTCGGCCTCTTATGAACTCTCACCATCCCTATGGTACTAAGCTTCCATTCTAGAAGCTACCGCTTCCCGCCTCCCTTGGGGTGAGAATTTCCCTTCCCTTTTCTAAAATTAGTACCATGAGGAAGGTACCAGATCAACTTCTAGTTGTGGCGGATCTTACTTAGCGCAATCAGAAGTGAATTCGGAGGTTCGTAGATCATTTCGGTGTCATTCGGCTAAAGGTAGAAATTTGAAGGTTTTTGACAAGTTTGATCGGTAGTGAACTTTTTGATATTGGTGTCGGAATCCAATTTCGGAAGTGGCAGTAGGTCCGTAATGTCAAATATGACTTTTATGCAAAATTTGAAGTCAATCAGACGTGATTTGATAGTTTAAATACCGAAAATGGAAGTTTGAAATTCTAAAGTTCATTAAGCTTGGATTGAAGGTCGATTCATGATTTTAATGTTGTTTGATGTGATTTGAGGCCTCGAGCAAGTTCGTAATATGTTTTGGGACTGGTTTTTATGATTTGTTTGAGTCCCGGGAACCTCGGGTGGATTCCGGGTTGTTAACGGATCAAAATTGGGTGCTGTTGCTGGTTGCTGGTATCTAGTTTCCTTCTTCGCGAACGCGAAGGGTGTCTTGCGAACGTGAAGAGGAAAGTGGGAGGCTTCTGGATTTGGCCTTCGCGAATGTAAATAGGAAGTCGCGAACACGAAGGGGTGGGTTGAGCTACTACACGAACGCGGGGGAGAGATTGCGAACGCGTAGAAGGAAAAGCCGGCCTGAGATCGTTGGCCTACGCGAACGCGAGGCCGGCTATGCGAACGCATAGGTTCTGAGAAGCTCACCTTTGTGAACGCGAGCACCAAGCCACGGACGCGAGAGGAAACTTAGGGCTGAAGCAGGTTGTGCTTCGCGAATGCGAGGGCATTTCCGCGTTCGCGAAGAAGGATCGCCTGGGCAGTGTTCTTTTAAAAATCGTATTTTGGCTTATTTTCACTTTATTTCTTCCATGGGAACCAATTTTGGAGCAACTTATTTTCAATTTATTTCTTCCATGGGAGCCAATGAGGTAAGTGATTTCTACTGGTTTTGCATTAAATACAAGGTTGATATATGAATTTAGAGATTGAAATTTGTAGAAAAACTTGGGGTTTGATTAAAAACCTGAAAAATTAGTATTCTTGGATTTTGACCATGACTTTGGGTATGGAATTATAAGAAAATCATATATTTGAGTTTGTGAGTTCATGGGTAAACTTTATCTACGAAAAATTTTGAAATCTGGGCACGTGGACTCGAGGGCATTTTGGTCAAATTTTTGAACGGAGATGAGAACTTATATAATTTGAATTGTTACAAGTATTAGAGTAAATTTTTATTGGTTGCCCATTATTTGAATAATTTTGGGGAATTGTGCATCAATTGGAGTCATCGGAAGGGGTTTGAAAGCCAGTTATGGACCTTCAGAGGGAGGTGAGTCTCCTTTCTAACCTTTTAAGAGGGAATTGTCCCCATAGGTAAAATAATTGGTTATGTGCTCCTAACTGTGGGGGCTACGTACACACGAGGTGACGAGAGTCCGTTCGTAACTACTATTATGCTATCGTTCGGGTAGTTAGGACCCAAAAGCGTGCTATACTTGGATTATTTATGAACCTATTAATAGCTTGAATTGCTTAAATCACATCGAATTAGTAAATGAATTTCTAAAAAGATTTAACTTCATTTTCTTGAATTTTTAAAATAGAATTGGATTTTTTTAGAATAATTGCTCCCTAAAGAATTCTTGAATTACTGAATGTTGTATTTATTTATTTATATTTGACCGCATCACATGTATGATTCGCGAGCGGGGTAATAGATGCATCTATGGTTCGCGTCGTTCGACCCTCGGTAGTGCACAATTTATTTTCTGTTGGAGCGGGCCGTACGCCTCAGCATGATTTGCGCATGCGTGTATTGCTGCATTGAACTTATTAAAGTTGTTATTGCTTATTCAAGGCTTGAGAATACTTGGATAAATAATAAAAAGAAATTTTAAAAATTTTCTATAAAAGAAATAATTATTTACCTGTTTCCTTCTATTAGATTAAAATCCATATTTTTAAAAGTCAACGATTTAATGTATTATTGACATCACATCATTAGACCCTTAGAAGTTTCGAAGTCGACCTCTCGTCTCTACTTCTTCGAGATTAGACGGGATACTTACTGAGTACACGTTGTTTCTGTACTCATACTACACTTATGTGCATTTTTTTGCAGAGGCTCATATGTTATTAGTGGCCTACTGGGCATAGCAGCACGGATAATTCTGGGACTAGGTGAGTTGCATCATTCGAGGCGGTCCGCAGCTAGCATAGTCCCTTTCCAGCATATTGTATTTACTTTTTGTCCACTGTATTCCGGATGAAAGTTGTATTTTATTTTTCCCTTAGTAGATGCTCATGTACCTATGACACCGGGTTCTGGGATGATTTTTGAAATATTTTGTATTATTTGCTTATCATTTAATTTGAATTGAAGCGGTTATCTTTATTTTTATTTATAAAAATTGAAGGAAAATCTTAGTTTTCAAGATTCTTAAAATGAGAACTTCAACAAGTAATTTGATTGGCTTGCTTGATAGCGGTGTCCGGCACCACCACGACCCTTAGTGGATTTTGGATCGTGACATCCTTATTGCTTCACGTTTTTATTTTTACGAATTTGACTCTTAATACAATGATAACCAAATTTGCCATATGCTAATGCTATTCATATCAAAATATATATATATATATATATATATATATATATATAT
>MU686018.1:117247-144225 GCA_026770625.1 Nicotiana glauca | reverse complement strand
ATATAAAAATATATATATATATATATATATATATATATATATATATATATATATATATATATATATCCTATAAGATTTTAAATTTGAAAATAATTTACTTATACGATGACTATAAAAAATAATTAAATTAATTCTTGTTAATTTGTTAAATCAAAGTCTTAATTATTTGTTTGGATGAGTAAAGGAACTAATTAATTTATATTGATTCAAATTCTTTATATTAATTCAACTAATTTTAAATAATTAATTATAGTTATATTATTAAAGAGTAAAAAAATATTTATGTTTCACTTTTTATTTTTGTGTTTTTAAAATTATTATTGTACTTGACTCTTGTCAACCACCTAAATATTTTATTATTGATTTGTTAAATATTGATCCGTTTTTTTGTTATGTAATAATAATGATTATTATTATTATTATTGATATTTTATTATTACAAAAAGATATTAGAAACAAAGAATGATAATTCATGTGCCTTATCTTGGATAATCTAATTAGGATAAAAAAAAGTTAATAATATAACTTCTGTAGGTGAATTAAGTTCCTACATATTACAGACTTTGCATTATTGCAAATAAGGAACATTTTAATTGATTTGGAATTTTTAAACATTAGAAAAACAATTAATTTATAATTATAATTTAATCCAATGTCAAACCTATTCTAAAGGAGTAAAAAAAGCGAATGAAATTTTGATAGGAGCTTCGCGCTTTTAATGAAACGACCCAACCGGTCCTTTTGAGCCCTAGCGTGTCGTTCAGCAGTCTGAGGCCATGAGCAGCTTCATTTCAGGTGTTATGACTTGTACGCGTAGTCGGAATTAAATTTCGGGAAGATCAGAGTTAATTTGGGGAGAGAATTTTCATTTCAGGAAGCTTAAAGTTGAAGGAATCAACTAGGATTGGAATTTTGAGTAAACAACCTCAGAATCGGGATCTGAAGGTTTTGTCAGGTTTGTGTGATGATTTCGGACTTGGGCGTATACCCGGTCGGGTTTTGAATGATTCGGGAGCATTTTAGCGCCTATTGTGGAAGTTGACATTTTGGAGGGAATCTCATAAGTTTGGCTTGAAGTGCATTTCAGTGTTGTTGATGTCCGTTTGTAATTCCGAGACTGGGAGTAGCTCCGTATGGTGATTCTAGAGTTGGGAGCATGATCGGAAGTGAATTCGGAGATCCGTAGGTCATTTTGAAGCCATTTGGCTAAAGATAGAAATTTGAAGGTTTTTGAGAAGTTTGATCGGAAATGAACTTTCTGATATCGGGGTCGGAATCCGATTTAGGAAGTTGGAGTAGGTCCGTAATGTCAAATATGACTTGTGCACAATATTTGAGGTCAATCGGACGTAATTTGATATGTTTAAACATTGAAAGTAGAAGTTTGAAATTTTTAAGTTCATAAAGCTTGAATCGGGGTGTAATTCATGGTTTTAGCATTGTTTGATATGATTTGAGGCCTTGAGCAAGTCTGTAATGTATTTTGGAACTGGTTGGTATGTTTGGTTGGGGTCCCGGGGGCCTCAGGTGAATTCCGGGTGACTAATGGATTGAAAATGGATTTTGGGAAAGCTGAAGCTATCTGGTTGCTGGTATTTCCACTTCTGTGAAAAAGGGACCACAGAAGCGGCCCCGTATAAGAGGTAGAGGGAGCCGCAGAAGAGGAATTGGTCGAAGGCTCGTAGACCGCAGATATGGTCAAGGATTGGTAGAAGCGGGACCGCATCTGCGGAAGGGATATCGCAGGAGCGGAAGGGGAAGCCAAGGGTGAGACCGCAGATGCGGAATATTGGCCGCACCTGCGGAACCGCAGAAACGGCAGAGGAGCCGCATGTGCGAAAGTCGCTGGGCAAATTATTTTAAAAACGGAGTTGAGTTTATTTCACTCATTTTCTTCACTTCATTGGGCAATTTTTAGAGAGCTTCAAGGATAGATTTTGTCATCCATGTTAAGGTAAGTTACCCCTACTCATTTTCAAGTTAAATGCAAGATTATATCATGGAATTAGGCATGAAAATTGTGGGAGAAATTGGAATTTTTGGAAGAAAACCTAGAAACTTGATAAATTGGTTTTTACCATGAATTTGAACATGGAATTAGGAGTAAATTATATATTTGAGCTAGTGAAGTTATGGGTAGAGTATATCTTCGAGAAATTTCGGAATCCGGGCACATGGGTCCGAGGGCATTTTGGTCATTTCACTAAGCAGAGTTGGGGATTTGTATAATTTGAATTGTTAACGAGTATTCGAGTGTATTCTCATTAGTTTGCCATTATTTGACTAGTTTTGTAACATTTGGCGACGATTCGAGTCGTCGGGAAGGCTTGGAGGCCGTTTGTGGATCATCGGAGCGAGGTGAGTCTCCTTTCTAACCTTGTAAAAGGGAATTGTCACCATAGGTGAGTTAATTGGTTATGTGCTCCTAATTGTGGGGGCTACGTACGCACGAGATGACGAGAGTCCGTGCGTAGCTACTATTATGCTATTGTCCGGTTAGTCTAAGACCCAAAATCATGCTATACTTGGAATATTTGTAATCTTATGGACAGTTGAATTGCTTAAACCACATTAAAATAGTAAATGAATTTCCAACAAGATCTAAACCTCACTTTCTTAATTTGTTAAAAGAGAATTTGTTGTTCCTTGAGTAATTGCCCCATATTGGCTTCTTGACTGAATGTCACTATGTAATTATTTTGGAACGGGCCGAACGCCTCGGCAGATTAAATAGATGCATCTATAGGCGCGCCGTCCACCCTCAGCAAGTGCACATTTCTTTTCTGTAGGAGCGGACCATCGTCTCGGCATGATTTTCACATGATTTATATATCGTTGCCTGGGAATTTTTGTCACTACCCGAATTTCCCACCATCAAGAGTCGTGATGGCGCCTACTGTCGGAGCTAGGCAAGCCAAGCATTCAAACCCTTTCTGATAGCAACCCCACAACAATAATAATAATAGCAAGACATTTAAATAAAAGCGGAAGTCTTTAAAATATAGATAACTGAAAATTCGAAATGTGAAAGTTTAACATTTCTCTACCCAAGACTGGTGTCGCTATCTCACGAACTACTAAAGAGTGCTACAAACAAGTCTGAATAGAAAATACATAAACGTTTGTCTCGGTACGATGAAAACAAACTGAAAGCACAGAAAAGGGTCTTCGGCCTATGAACGCCAGCTAGGCTACCTCGTAAGTCCCTGGACTGAAGTCAACTCCCTATCAATATCCTACAGCTGTGGTCTAAAAGCTTCTCTGGTACCGTGATCTATGCAAAAGAGCACAGATGTGTAGCATCAGCACAACCGACCCCATGTGCTGGTAAGTGCCTGGCCTAACCCCGGTGAAGTAGTGACGATGCTAGACAGGACTACCAAATCAACCTGTACAGCTATATATATATATATATATATATATATATATATATATATATCGAAATTAAACAGTTAAGAGGGAGGGGAGCATATATAGGAAAGTACAGTCCTGACGTAAAATCAACAATTGAAGTAAGAAATAGGGCAATAACAATAATTAATGAGAGCAGAAAAAATCAATAGATACACGACATCAACCTTCGTGATTTTACTCTCATTCTCACCAAAAGCAATCAAATAAATTGCACGGCATCACCCTTTGTGCTTTCCCTCACATAACTCTCATATCATGGCACAGAATGATCCTTCGTGCTATAATAATCAAATCAGAGCACAGAATGTCCTTTCGTGCATAATTAGTCAAAACATGGCACGGAATGACACTTCGTGCAAATATAATCAAAACATGGCACGGAATGACCCTTCATCCAAATATAATCAAAACATGGCACAGAATGATGCATATATAATCAAAATATGGCACGGAATGATCCTTCGTGCAAATACAATCAAAACATGGCACCGAATGACCCTTCATGTAAATATAATCAAAACATGGCACGGAATGACCCTTCGTGCAAATATAATCAAAATATGGAATGGAATAACCCTTCGTGCAAATATAATCAATACATGGCACGGAATGACCCTTCGTGCATTATCACTCCTCCTCACCCAAACAGTAATCACAACCAAACGAGACAAAGGGATAAACAAATAATAAAAAATGTCCCGGTAAAGGAATTACACAAATAACAACTAAATTCCGGCAAGGGAGCAATAACAATAACTTTCACATCCCGGCAAGGGAGAGTAATCTATATACTCAAACCATCACGACAAGGGATTAATGATAATACTTTCTATTTCCTTCATTTCTTACCCAATAGTCTTTTTATTGTTCGAGCTAACGCTCCAAAGAATTTTACAACTCACAATCAATCCGCATTCTCTTCACATTTCATAGAATTCATCAATTAACATGGTAGAGTCATAACAATATTAGAATAAGTACAAACAAGGACCCACGGTCATGCAAGACACTGGTGTATAGATACTCGTCACAATGCCTATACACCGTACTCAACATTTTGCAATTAGCAAACAACACCCTAATCCTATTCCCTCAAGCCAAAGTTAGATCAAACACTTACCTCGGTCCAAAGAATAGTTATCAATCCTCAAGTACTACCTTTCCTCTACAATCTGACTGCGAAACGATGATATCTAGGCATAATTAATTTAATAATATCAATAAAGACTCAATGGCAACATCCCATAGCCTAGATATGAATTTCATAACACTCTTCCAAAAATACCAAAATTCGACACCAGGCCCACATGGTCCAAAGACGAGGCTCGGACCAAAACCCAATCACCCATAACCCCACAAGTTCAAATATGCAATTTGTTTTAAGATTCGACCCCAATTGAGGTTGAATCACCCAAAATTCTCAAAACCCTAACAATACCCAAAACCTCTTATTTCTACTTTGATTTCATGCTTTTAGGCTTAGAAATTGGTGATTAGTTGAAGAAATTAAGAGAAGACGAGGTTAGGAACACTTACATATGAAGTTATGGAGGAAAAGCTCTTCAAAATTCGTCTATGGGGTGTGAGGAAGAAGGGTTCGTGTGAAAAATGGAGTGAGTCCCGTAACTATTCTATTTTTTAGTCTTTAAAAAAATCACTGGGATAAAATGCCCTTTGCGTTCGCTGGAAAGGGACCGCGTTCGCGAAGGGTTAATTCATACCGCCATTGTGTTCCCCGGTCCGAAATGATAGATGTCGGCACCCCATGAAGGCGAACAATCTGTCGGATGTAGATCTCGGCTAACCTCTCCGATGAATAAGTGGCTGCAACAAGAATAAAATGCGCTGACTTGGTCAGCCTATCAACAATGACCCAAATAGCATCAAACTTCTTCCGAGTCGTCGGAAGTCCAGTAACGAAATCCATGGTAATCCTCTTACACTTCCACTCGGGAAGCTCAATCTTCTGAAACAAAGCACCAGGCCTCTAATGCTCATACTTGACTTGCTGACATTTTAAACACCGAGCTACATATGCAACAATATCTTTCTTCATCCTACGCCACCAATAATGCTGCTGCAAGTCCTGGTAAATCATTGTAGCGCCTGGGTGAATAGAATAACGAGAACTATGGGCCTCCGCTAAGATCAACTCTCGAATCCCATCGATATTTGGCACACAAACTCGCCCCTTCAACCTTAAAACACCATCATCATCTAAGGTCACCTTCGTGGCACCTCCACACTACACCGTGTCTCTCAGGACATATTAATGTGGATCATCAAACTGCTGATCATGGATACGCTCCAATAATGAAGAACGAGTGATCGTGCAAGCTAACACTCTGCTAGGCTCAGAAATGTCCAACCTCACAAATCGATTGGCCAAGTCCTGAATATCCAAAGCAAGCAGTCTGGCTGACCGGAACATAAGAAAGACTACCCATGCTGGCGGACTTCCTACTCAATGCATCGGCCACCACATTGGCTCTCCCCGGGTGGTACAAAATAGTAACATCATAATCCTTCAGTAGATCCAACCAGTTTCGCGGCCTCAAGTTCAACTCCTTCTGCTAGAACAAGTATCGCAGACTTTTGTGATTAGTGTACACCTCACACGTCACACTATATAAATAATGCCTCCAAATTTTCAAAGCATGAATAATGACTGCCAACTCTAGATCATGAACTGGATAATTCTTCTTGTGGATCTTCAATTTCCTCGAAGCATAAGCAATGACTCTGCCATCCTACATCAAAAGCGCACCAAGACCAATACGCGAAGCATCACAATAAACTGTATAAGGCCCCGAGCCTGTGGGCAAAACCAATATCGGTGCCGTAGTCAGAGCTATCTTGAGCTTCTGAAAGCTCGCCTCACACTCATCTGACCATCTGAACTAGGCACCTTCTAGGTCAATCTGGTTATCGGGGCTGTTATGGATGAAAATCCCTCCAGGAACTGGCAGTAATAACCTGCTAACCCTAAGAAACTCCGAATCTCAGTAGCTGATTTTTGTCGAAGCCAGTTTTTGACTGCCTCAATCTTTTTCGAGTCCGCTTGAACACCCTCTGCTGATGCGATATGACCCAGAAATGCAACCTAACTCAACCAGAACTCGCACTTTGAGAACTTAACATACAACTAACTATCCTTCAGAGTTTGAAGAACCACTCTGAGGTGCTGCTCATGCTCGTCCTGGCTGCGGGAGTACAGCAGAATATCATCAATAAAGATTATCACAAACAAGTCCAAGTAAGTTCTGAACACTAGGTTCATCAACTCCATAAATGCTGCTAAGGCATTGGAATGACATGACCAAAAGCTCATAATGCCCTTACCGAGTGCGGAATGCTATTTTAGGGATATCAGACGCTCTAATCCTCAGCTGATGGTAGCCAGATCTCAAGTCTATCTTTGAAAAAACCTTTGCACCCTGAAGCTGGTCAAACAAATCATCAATCCTCGGCAGTGGATACTTGTTCTATATCTTCACCTTGTTCAACTGCCGGTAATCAATGCACATCCTCATCGATCCGTCCTTTTTCTTCACAAATAACACTGGCGCACACCAAGGAGAAACACTAGGCATGATAAAACCCTTCTCTAGCAAATCTTGCAACTGGCCCTTTAACTCCTTCAACTATGGCGAGGCCATGCGATACGGCAGAATAGAAATGGGCTGCGTGCCTGGGGCCAGATCAATACAGAAATAAATATCCCTGTCGGGCGGCATACCCAGCAGGTCTGAGGAAAAAACCTCGGGGAACTCCCAAACAATAAGTACAGATTCAACAGAAGGAACCTCTATGCTGGAATCGCGAACATACGCCAGATAAGCTAAAAACCCCTTCTCGACTATGCGACGAGCTTTTACATATCAAATAACACTGCGGGTGGAATGTCCTGGGGTCCCTCTCCACTCCAATCGAGGCAAATCTGGTAAATCCAAGGTCACGGTCTTGGTGTGACAATCCAAGATAGCATGATACATGGACAACCAATCCATCCCTAATATAACGTCGAAATCCACCATGTCTAAAAGTAATAAATCAACACGAGTCTCAAGACCCTCAAACACTACCACACAGGAACGATGAACTCGATCGACCACTATAGAATCACCCACCGGTGTAGATACATAAATAGGGATACCCAAAGCATCCCTAGGCATAGACAGGTACGGTGCAAAATAAGACGACATATATGAATGCATAGAACCAGGGTCAAATAGCACTGAAGCATCCCTATCGCAGACCAGAATAGTACCTGTAATAATAACATCCGAAGACTCACCCTTTGGCCTGGCTGGCAAGGCATAACACCGGGTCTAGGCCCCACCTACTTGAACCATGTCTTTGGGACGATCGGCTACTGGCTGACCCCTACCTCTACCGGTTCGAGCTCCACCTCTACGGTCTCTACCTCTACCTCTATGATCCCTACCCCCGCCTCAAGCTGGATGGACAAACTGTGGATCACCTGGTGACTGAATCATGGGGCGAGGACCCTGCTGCTAAGAGCTACCCGAGGCTTGAGGGCAAAATATGATAATGTGATCGGGGTTACCACAACCATAATAAGCCCTCAGCTGTTGAGACTGCTGGCCCTGTTGACCTGAATGTCCTCCCTGGAAGCTCTGAAGTGGAGGTGCACTGATGGGCTGCTGATCAGAATAATGCTGCTGAGAACCACCATCGCTTGGAGTACCATGAGAAACCTGGAGTGCTGACTGAAAGGGTCCCGGTGAATGGACTCTACCATCAGAATCCCTACCTCCAGACGAGGTACCACTGAACCTACCAGAATGACGAGGCCTCTTATCCGACACATGACCACCTCCTCGTGCAAGGCCCATCTCAACTCTGCGAGTCACATTGGCCACCTCCTAAAAGGAAATCTCACTACTAGCTCCCATAGCCATTTGGAGACGAATCGGCTGAATCAATCCATCAATAAACCTCTGCACCCTCTCTCGCTCTATTGGGATTATAACAATAGCATGGCATGCCAAATCAATGAATCGAGTCTCATACTGCGTGACTGTCATAGAGCCCTGCTGAAGGCGCTCGAACTGCCTGCGGAGTGCCTTCCGCTGAGTAACTAGGAGAAACTTCTCCAACAACAACTCTGCAAACTGATCCCATGTCAATGATGGCGACCCTACTGGTCTAGATAAACAATAGTCCCTCCACCAAGTCTTGGCAGATCCTGCAAGCCAAAAGGTGGCGAAATCGACCCCATTGGTCTCCACAATACCCATAGTCCGGAGGATCTCGTGGCAGCTGAATAAGAAATCCGGGTGATTCTCTGTGGAAGCACCGCTGAATGTGGTGGTGAAGAGCTTGGAGAACCTATCAAGTCTCCACAAAGCATCCGAAGACATCGCCGCTCCATCACCGGTCTGGGCTGCAATACCTGGCTATGCTGCCACAGCTGGCTGAACCACTGGGACATGAGCCTGGGAAGCTACCTGCTCTGGAGTACGTGTAGCAGGAGTCTTAACTCCTCCTTCCAGCCTGAGAAGTAGCTGGTGCTACTAGAAGCAAACCTGCTCTAATGACGCTCTCCATAAAGTCTGCCAATCTGACTAAAGCGTCCTTAAGATCTGGAGTGACCATGACCCCTCCTGGGACCTGAGCTTGGCCCACCGGAGCTGTTAGGGCTAGAACCTCCTAATCATAGTCAATATGAGGCTCCACCTCTCGGACTACTACCTGGGGCTGAGCTCTACCCCTACGTCGGCCTCTGGCATGGCCTCGGCCTCTGCCCCTCGCAAGATCTATTACTGGGGGCTCGGGCTACCGCGCGGTAGAAGAGGAAGCACGTGTTCTCACCATCTACGAAAGAACAGAGTAGAAAGACAATCAATATTTGAGGAACAGAATTGCGCTACAAGAAAGAACAAAAGTGAAACTTTTTCTAACTCCGTAGCCTCTAGGGGATAAATACAGACGTCTCCATATCGATCCCTCATACTCTACCAAGTTTGTCCATGAGTAGCGAGACCTATGTAACCTAAAGCTCTGATACCAACTTGTCACGACCCGGATTTCCCACCATCAGAAGTCGTGATGGCGCCTGCTGTCGAAGCTATGCAAGCCAAGAATTTAAATACTTTCTGATAAAAACCCAACAATAATAATAATAACTAGTCATTTAAATAAAAGTGGAAGTCTTTAAAATATAGATAACTGAAAACCTGAAATGCGGAAGTTTAACATTTCTCTACCCAAGACTGGTGTCGCTATCACATGAACTACTAAAGAGTGCTACAAACAAGTCAAAATAGAAATACATAAATATTTTTCTCGGTACGATGAAAACAAATTGAAAGCAGGGAAAAAGGGACTTCGGCATGTGAATGCCAGCTAGGCTACCTCGTAAGTCCCTGGACTGAAGTCAGCTCCCAATCTATATCCTATTGTTGTGGTCCAAAATCTACTCCGGTACCGTGATCTGTGCAAAAGAGCACAGATGTGTAGCATCAGCACAACCGATCCCATGTGCTGGTAAGTGCCTGGTCTAACCCCGGTGATGTAGTGACGAGGCTAGACAGGACTACCAAATCAACCTATGCAGTTCAATATATATATATATATATATATATATATATATATATATATATATATATATTGACTTATCCTTTAGGACTGATATCCGTTTGCATTGTCTAAAGAGGGTGTCTGTGTCTCCACATGAGTCTGATCATATAAGCAAATTGATCATCTACTTGAAGCTGTAATCTCTGCATTCTTTTCTTGGTTAACAGTTTGTTTTGACACTTCCCGTATATCTGGTCTTTCATTAATCGAGTAGCTCTATAGTTCACAAAAGTAACTTTAAAAGAGTTATAATAACAATAATTTCTTGACAAAGTAACATTTTTAAGTTGATAAAAAATGTAGGATTTTGAATATCTTCTCTTCTTACCGAGGGAAAAGTAGAGAGCCAAAGAAATAAACTATTGGGCATATGCATGTTGTCCTTTCTTTAGGCCCGGCGAGGGGAGAAGCGTACGAAATCATGATTTTTAACTATTAAGATATTAATAGCTGTTTGCCTCAAAAGTTTTCACACACTTTAAGAGTGCAAAACAATATACATGAATTACGGGAAAATCATAGCAAACTGTTATATTCCATTAGAACAAATATAAGAAACGGTAATGAGAACCCAGAATGAAGATGAGAAATAATAGAAGCTTTTATTGATAATATTGGTTTGGTCTGCCTCTCCATGGAGAGGATCAGAGCCTTACAATGGTGTTTTACTTTCCCAACATATGGGTATCTCTGTGTCCCTCACCTCTTTGTGTGTAGTGGCGAAGAAGAAGCCCCTCCCCCTTTCTAGGGTTCCCTCTTTGAGTACTTATAGTGCGAGCTTCATGAGCTGGCAATGAATGACCGTGACCACATTGTGGATGCGCCTTCTTGATGGCGGGTAGGTCGTAGCCTTGTTAATAGAATCAAATAAGGGTTAAGTACCGTTAATTATGAGTAATCATATCACTTATTAATCGTGAACTACTTCAAGATGGGATTAACGAAGTTAATTATCGTAGAGTCGGATTTTGACCCATATAGTTAGTCCTTCCGCTCAATGAGGTCGTGCCTTGGCCGAGCTTGATGAGTGGAATTCATCGACTGTGGTTTGAGAAGCTTCTGATAGGGAGACCGACTGTCGCTTCGGTCGAGGCAAAATTCCCATTTGCGACGGCCTTTGGCCTTGCAAAGCGTCAGTGTTTTGTTGTGGTGTTATCAAGTCGTTGTTCGACCAAGATTGAATGCTTCTTCTTGGTGAAGGCACTCGACCTTTTAACTTAATTCGAGTGAGATCGAGCCTCGTGACGCTCTGATCCATACATTTGTCTGGGAGCATAACTGTCGACTATAGTGAACGGGCCGTGTGTGGCGCAGCCGAAGGGAATCGAGGGTATGCTTGGTTTATTTTGTGGCAACATCCAGAGTTTCAAAGGCGCACGGAAATATCTTTTCAATATTTGTAGGCCGTTACAATAATTTTGACGGTGAAATGTTGGTGAGTGACTGAGAAGTCGCTTCTTGAATCTTGTCATAATGGCACACGTTTCGGCTGAACCGAACCGTTTTACGGTTGGTCATGTAGTTAATGATGGCTATTGGGTTTTGCAAAAGCCATTTATGTTGCCTATAAAGGTGGGTAGAGGCATTCACTTCCCATATTTTCATTGTTTATCCGAGAGTGATTCTGACGACACTTTTTCCTCCTGCTAACTTATCTTCATCTTTCTTTCTTTGATCGTAATAACTTTCTTCTTGGCCACCCAACTTTATCCCGTTCTTGTTAGTGAATCAACAATGGCAGGCAATTATTCCCGTGATGCACTTCCGATGGTTTTTCTGGCCAGTTTCCCGATGATGAGAGGTCCAAAACAGGTGGAGACCAGAGAAGTTCCATCGGTTGACGAGATAGTACCTCGGCCCGGAGTTCCGATGATTGATTTCATCATCGACGGTAAGAAGGATCCGGTGGATGAAGCCCCGTTAATAAGGGTTATTAGGATGGCCCGATTGCGGGAACAGGGGGTTATCCCCACCCATGCAGACATCATTCTTTCCAGGAGCGAGGAGAGGGTACACACCGACCATCGGGGGATACTACGTCTTTTACGCCTATCCCTTTAGGTTCGGGTTTAAGCTTCAGCTCCCAATGCTGGTAGTGGATCTGTCGTTACTACAGGGTATGCCCTGATCAGCTCACTCCTTCTCTCTACAAAGTGTTGGCCATGTTTATTAAGTATGCGGAGCTGGCCGGTAGGGTGATCACGCTGCAGCATGTGCTCAGCCTCTACGCTCCCCAGAGAGTTCGTGGTACCATGATTCGGGCGTGCCCTCGTAGGTCGAGGGGCCTAACTGCGATGCTGGATGACGAGGTCGACCTTCGCCCTTTTGAGCATTTGTTTTATATCCGATCTGCTTACTTGGTTGCGTGCCCCACCGTGTTCCTAGAGGCTTGGAACCATGCACGTAAATTCCTTTATCGTCGAATGCTCTTTTACTTTTCCTTATGTCTTGTACCCGTGGGCATTAACTCGCGTCAATTTTGTAGCCGAAAGGTCGCCGCCGTCTCCGTTGGCTGGGATACGCAAGTGGGTTGAGGCTGTGGTTCCCCATACTGAGGGGATACACACGTGGGCATTTTTCTGGGAGAGGCATGGCCGTCGGCATGCTACATGTGAGGAGCTGATTTCTTCTTTTGTTCTTTGATTCAAATTTTATTTATCAACATTGCTTTTCTGTGACAGGGAGGGTACGTCGTGCCAGGGCCCCCCAGTTGGCCTTCCGATGACCGGGTACAATTGCTCGGCTTACTGCGGTGCCAATGCCGTGCCACGTCCCGAGGGCAGCGTCAGTTGAATCCTCAGCGGTTACCTCTCCGCCACAGGTCGTACTTCGGGACGAGGGGCCGTCGGAGGTTGTGCATCTTAAACCAGAGTCGCCATCGGACATGGAGGAGGAGAGGCCGTTGATTAGGCACTGGGTCGCGTTCGAGTCGGCTCCTCCAATAGTAATTAACTTGGACTCTCCTTCGGCGGGTGCGGAAGAGAGTGCGGCTGAAGCACCCGTCTTTAAGGGTGAAATAACAATGGGGGTTGCCCCGGTTGGCTTAGGTCGTGATGATACCGTCGCATTAGTGGCTCAGTTGGTAGCTCCGGTCGTCGCGAGGCAGGAGAGCTCCTCAGCGGCCGCTAAGGTCGGTGAGTGGAGCACCCCGTTGGCGGGTGATTCTACCTTGCCAGCGGCGGGAGGAGGAAGAGATGTTGCCAGAGATGAGTATGAGTCCGAATCTGATTTGGACCCAGAGGATGTACGCACGTTCCGGGAAGGATTTACGAATTTGGTGGTGCGTGTAGAGGGAAGGTCTCGCCTCATAGAGGTCCCCACGGATTTGAACTTACTGCTCCAAGTGGAGAGTTTGGTGCCATAGTTTGTGCTGCTATGTTCGGAAGCTGAGAATGCGTCGCTGAGGGACGTCACAGATATTGGGCTGATGAATGAGGTGGCCATAATGGACTTGAGGGTGCATAGTCTGATGTTATTTTGCTTCTGACGTTATTTTGCTTCTTCTTTTGCTTTAGTTTGTTGTTTTTTTTATATCCTAATCACGGTCTTTTCTTAGCAGTCTTATTTTTTGGAGGTGGAGGGCATCCGTCGAGCTAACATCCGCTCGGCGATATTTTTGCGGGTGCTATACAAATATTGCCGCTGCTGGGATCGATGCCGTGAGATGCGCATGCGGTTGAGAAATGATCCTCGTAGTCGGGCCCTGGTTGAGGAATTAGCGAGGCGGGTGCTTCAAATGCAGCAAGCACTTGGCCGAATAAGTGCCCTTGAGGAGAAGCTCTGCCGGAAGGGCGAGGAGCTCGAGGCGGGAAAGAGGGCCGCAGCCGAGAGTGAACGCTAGGGCATGGCTAAGGCAGCGGAGGCCGCAGTGGCATGGAGTGGGAAGGTGGCTGCATTGGGAGTGAGGTAGCGACCTTGAAGCGTCAGGTGAGTGTTGCCTCGTCTAGGGCGGAGGCGTTGAGGGAGGCTATCCACGTGCACGAGTCCCAGCGGGAGTCAAAGAGGGCTGCTGCGGCCTATAGAGAAACGGGTCTTGAGGGCCGGATCGGTGTCATTGAGCAGCATTCCCAAGTCACGGCGGACCGGATCACGGCCTTAGAAGAAGAGAACCAGTGCCTGCGGGATGTGGCCGCTTCCTCCAGCTAGGCTCGCGAACTCTGTGTCTTTGCTAACGCCCAACGTGATGTATATAAGAGTTTGTGGGAGGCTGGCATCGTGACCTAAGCTGCTTTCGAGGGAGCGCGTCAAAAGGCTCGTGAGGCCCATACCGACTGTGGTTTTGATGCGGCAACACCAGAGGCTGGCGACGGTGCAGATGGTGGCGTGGATGGTGCTGAGTAAAAAGATGTTATGCACACTCATTTTTTTTTTAGAATTGTATTCTTTTTGTCTTGTTCGCCGTTTGGCGTTTAGGTATTTCTTGTTGTTTCTTCTTCTCCCTTTTTGTTTTTAATTAATTGCCTCTGGCCGGGTGTAAGCGGGGATGACCCGCAATTAACCTTGTGGATAAATGAGATTTCCTCTCCATTATTTGCCTTGTATCTGCTTTGTCTTTGAGTTTCTCCGGTAGGCCTGTTAGTTTTTGATTGTTGACGACTTTTCGTCTTTGACTCGGGGTGAGAGAGTCGGAGATGTTGCCTAGCGACAACGGCGCTTAGCCTTAGTCCCAGTTTGGGTATGGTCGAATTGCTGGCCGTGATGATAAGGAACGCGACCTTGTGGTTAGACCGGGGCCGGAATTTTCGTGCCCCTGATTTTAGTTCGAGTTGGGCGTACTTAATTGGATGGCAAGGTGCCTAGCCCATGCCTTGGTTCATTGGGGGTTGGTTTTTGCTGAGTTCAACGGTGAAGGAGCTTGGCTTGCGTCCCGGTTCGACCGTGGTTGGATTTGTTAGATTTGAGGGCGAAGGCGTCTAGCTTTATGGTTCGAGCGAGGTTGGGCGAGGTAGAGCTCGTAGGGTTTGCTGGCGAAGGCGCATAACCTGAGTCTTGGTTCAACCATAGTTGATCTTTTTGGCAAAGGCGTATAGCCTGAGTCCCAGTTCAACTATTGTTGAACTTTATCAATTTTAATGGCGAAGGCGCATAGTCTGAGTCTTGGTTCAACCATAGTTGAACTTTTTGGCGAAGGCGCATAGACTGAGTCCCAGTTCAACTGTTGTTGAACTTTATCGATTTTGATGGCGAAGGCGCATAGCCTTGGTCTTGGTTCAACCATAGTTGAACTTTTTGGCGAAGGAGCATAGCCTGAGTCCCAGTTCAACTGTTGTTGAACTTTTATCAATTTTGATGGTGAAGACGCATAGCCTGAATCTTGGTTTAACCATAGTTGAACTTTTTGGCAAAGGCGCATAGCCTGAGTCCCAGTTCAACTGTTGTTGAACTTTTATCAATTTTGATGGTGAAGGCGCATAGCCTTAGTCTTGGTTCAACGATAGTTGAACTTTTTGGCGAAGGCACGTAGCCTGAGTCCCACTTCAGCTGTTGTTGAACTTTATCGATTTTGATGGGGAAGGCGCATAGCCTTGTTCTTGGTTCAATCATAGTTGAACTTTTTGGCGAAGGCACATAGTCTGATTCCCAGTTCAACTGTTGTTGAACTTTTATCAATTTTGACGGTGAAGGCGCATAGCCTTAGTCTTGGTTCAACCATAGTTGAACTTTTTGGCGAAGGCGCATAGCCTGCGTCCCAGTTCAATTGTTGTTGAACTTTATCGATTTTGATGGCGAAGGCGCATAGCCTTGCTCTTGGTTCAACCGTAGTTGAACTTTTTGGCGAAGGCGCACAGCCTGAGTCCCAGTTCAACTGTTATTGAACTTTTATCCATTTTGATTGTGAAGGCGCATAGCCTGAGTTCCCGAGTTGTGGGTATTGAGTACTGAAGCTCGGTCTTAACTTGAGACCTTGAGCAATTTATGCGTTGTCTTCCCAATCGGGGTATGTAGGTTGCCTCGACGGGGCTCCTGGTTCGAGATATCTTAGTGCCGGTTTCTGGCCAGATCCTGTATCATGGATGCGGGAGGTGCCTCACTGGGATTCTCCCTTAGAAAAAAAAGGGGGAAGTTTTCTTCTTCTTGTTCGCACTAGAGGAAAGAGAGAGAGATCTTCGATTTTGATTTGAAATCTTCGATCTCCCCTTGTCTGAGATGCCGCTTTGGCTTGTTCGAGTGGGGTTCTTTTTTTTATGTTTCTTTCCTTTTGGTCCAGGGAAAAACTAAGCGATTTTGCTAGAAAATCTCCACAGACGGCGCCAAATTGTATGACTCAAAAGTTATCACACACTTTAAGAGTACAAAATAATATACATGAATTACGGAAAAATCATAGCAAACTGTAATATTCCATTAGACCAAATATAAGAAACAGTAATGAGAACTCAGAATGAAGAGGAGAAACAATAGAAGCTTTTATTGATAATATTGGTTTGGTCTGCCTCTCCATGGAGAGAATCAGAGCCTTACAATGGTGTTTTACTTTCCCAACATATGGGTATCTCTGTGTCCCTCACCTCTTTGTGTGTAGTGGCAAAGAAGAAGCCCCCTTTCTAGGGTTCCCTCCCTTAGTATTTATAGCTGTGAGCTTCATGAGCGGGCAATGAATGGCCGTGACCACGTTGGGGATGCGCCTTCGTGATGGCGGATGGGTCGTAGCCTTGTTGATCGAATCAAATAAGGGTTAAGTACCGTTAATTATGAGTGATCACACCACTTATTAATCGCGAACTACTTCAAGATGGAATTAACGAAGTTAATTATCGTGAAGTCGGATTTTGACCCATACAATATCTATATTTGTCTAGTAGGTATGTACTTTTGTCGATGTTTGCTAATTAAAATATTTTAAGGACTTTAATTTAAAAGGAAAAAAGAGAGCAAGAGTAATATAATCCGGGAACAAAATTTCACGATATCATTGTTTAGAGAAGATCCACATTCCCTTTTTTTTTTTAATATTTAAAACCATCGGGTATCCAAAATTCTTGAATTTATTTAATTCAGATTTACATAGTATAAGATCATCAAAAAAAGGAATAGCTTCCTACCAAAAATTATTTTAAAAAAAAGGCTGACCTTGAGATTCATCCACTTAAATGCAATTTATAAGTTCTTAGTGAACTCGTAAGCTCTTAGAAGAGATTTTTTTTATTCCTATACAGTATTGGAACCTTTATTATCCTAAATGTTCATGTTTAGTAAATTAACTTACCTACACAAGTTTTGTTTATAAAAAATATATATTCCACCTTAAAGCTTCCAAAATCGAACACAAAACTGACTACTTTCGACTTTTCTGTTTTCTTCCACGACATTGGATTTTTTTTTTTTAGAAATTAAAAGTCCTTATTATTTTGAAAACTCATTCAAACTCTGCATACATAGATGACTATTCTTTCTGGTGAGTAGACCATAGGAAGCATCAAGTAAACAATATGAACACTAATGAAGAGCAAAGCTGGGCCATCGACAATTAATCCAAATCGGAAAGTTGATTGAAGTAGCTAATATCAAAGGCTCATGATATTACTAACGAGAACAATGAAATGAAAATTTATTATTAATTTAATCCTTCCCTAGGATAGTTTATAATAAAAAATGATCAGTTAGCTACCCAGCTTCTTTGACATTTTTGTTCATTTCTCTTCTTCCTGCTTCTCTATAAATGTTTTCCTCAAAAATTTTAAAATTCCAGTGGTGATAGAAATCTAAAATTCTGAAAAGGAGCAAAGGGATGGCTTAGCCAGTTAGCCACGTTACCTCATAAATTTGGAAGCTTCCCTATATCAACCAAAACAAATACTATAAAAAAAATCAAAATTTTAATCATATTAGTTATACATTATTTCTACACTTTCACACATTATTTCTGCGCAGTTATATACAATTACAATATCATACCACTTAAATATAAATTTTATACAATATATCATTTGTATATTTAGTATCTGATATATATAGTAAAAATAAATTTCATACAACTAATTATGTATTATACAACTTATCTATAACTTTCACACATTATTTCTACTCAGTTATATACAACAACAATATCATACAACTTAAATAAAATTTTAATACAATATTGTTCAACTCTCATACAATAGTTAAATACATAAAAGAAAAATATATAAATAACAGAATACAATTTTTCTATAATTTGACTATAATTTCTGCAGTATAATGTATACCATGTCTTCTTCGAGTTTCAATATGAAATTCAGCCAAAACCAAGTCTAATCTTCACCAAAATCCCTCAAAATTAAGATATAAACTCCAAATTATATTTATAATTATTTGCAACAACACCCAATCAAAACAAATAAGGGAGAAATTCAAAAATAGTCAGATTTACAAGTGGTCGTTCAAAAATAGTTCAGTTTTCAAAGTAATCGAAATTTAGCAACTCTTCATGTAAAGATAAATTTGAGCAAAAATTAAGATATAAACTCCAAATTATATTTCCAATTATTTGCAACACCCAATCGAAACAAATAAGGGAAAAGTTCAAAAATAGTCAGATATACAAGTGGTAGTTCAAAAATAGCCCATTTTCAAAAGTAATCAAAATTTAGCCAATTTTCATGTACAGATAAATCTGAGCGAAAACACTATTCAAAATCCTAAAAATATGCCAGTATGTATGCTGGAGTTCCAGCATAAGTATACTTGAACTCCAGCATATTATACTGGAGTCACAGGATAAGTATGCTGGAACTCCAGCATAATATGAAGGAGTTCGTGCATAAGTACACTAGAACTCCAGTATAATATACTGGAGTTCCAACAAAGTATATCGGTCCAGTATAATATGCTAGAAGTTCATACACAAGTGCTCGAATCTCTAGTATATTATGCTGGAACTTTTCTTGTGTTGGAGTCCCAACATAATTGTAACGTCCCAGCCGGTCATTTTTAGAATTTACGCCCTGATCCCATAGTAACTGCTTACCTCATATTTATTTCTGCTATTTTGATTTGCCTAGATGTTTGGTTTTGAGTTTCAGAAAGTTTTGTGACACTTAGTCCCTAAATGAGAGCATTAGAAATTTGACCGTAGTCGGAACAGTGTGAAGACGACTTCGGAATGGAATTCTTATAGTGCCTTTAGCTTTGTTGGGGTAATTTCGGGCTTAAGAGTGTGATCGGATTGTGTTCCGGAGCTCCATAGCTAATATAGGCTTGAAATGCCGAAAGATCAATTTTTTTAAATTTTCGATTTGATAGTTAGATTTTGATATGAGGGTCAGAATGGAATTCTGGAAGTAAGCATAGCTCCTTAGTGTTGAATGTGACGTATGTGTAAAATTTCAGGTCATTCGGATACGGGTTGGTAGACTTTTTGATCGAAAGCATAAATTTTTAGTTTTTGAAGTTCAGAGGATTGAATTTTATGTTATATTGTTGTTTCGACGTTGTTTTAGGTGTTTTAATGATTGGTATAAGTTTGGATAGTGGTATTAAACTTGTTGGTGCCTTTGATTGAGGTTTCGGTTCGATAGTTAGATTTTGATATGAGAGTCGGAATGGAATTCTGGAAGTAAGCATAGCTCCTTAGTGTTGAATGTGACGTGTGTGCAAAATTTCAGGTCATTCGGATAAGGTTTGGTAGACTTTTTGATCGAAAGCATAAATTTTTAGTTTTTGAAGTTCAGAGGATTGAATTTTATGTTAAATTGGTGTTTCGACGTTGTTTTAGGTGTTTTAAGGATTGGTATAAGTTTGGATAGTGGTATTAGGCTTGTCAGTGCCTTTGATTGAGGTCTTGGGGGCCTCGGGATGATTTTGAGTGGTTAACAGGAAGTTGAAACTTGGAGTTGGCGGTTGAAGTCCTTCGGACTTTTGTCATAACAGCATCTGCGGTTGAGATAATCGCAGATGCGGCATCTAACCGCAGAAGCGGCCAAGACGGTTCAAGGCTGGCAACGCAGATGCGGAATCTTAGACGCACCTGCGTGCCAGCAGATGCGGTTAGTAAGTCGCAGTTGCGGATTTTGGGACATTAGTGAGTTTCGCAGATGCAATTGCTTTTCCACAGAAGCGGGACCACAGGTGCGGTCCCTTGACAGCGAAAGCGAAAATGCTAGGCAGAAAATTAGAGTTTCGAGGGTTTAGATTCAAAAAGTTAAAAATAGATTTGGGAGCTCGGGATTGGCGATTTTTAGAGAGATTTTCACCTAGGTCCCTTGGGTAAGTGATTCTTACTCGATTTTATTTTTTTTCCACCAATCTATGCTTAAATTCATCCTTTAAATTCAAATTTGGGGTTGAAAAATTGAAGAAAAGTTGGAAAAGTTCTTAGACCTAATAATTGAATTTGGATTACAATTTTGATGTCAGATTAGGATAATTTTGATATAAATGAACCCGTGAGAGTATGAGGAATCCGAAAATGTAGATTTTGCCCGATTTCGAGACATGGGATAGGGATCATTTTGGTCATTCCACCTAATTTCGTGTATTAGCTTCGAATTTATTTGTAGAATAAATTACTTGAAGTATTATTTACACTATCCAATTGAATTGAATAGATTTGGGCCATTTAGAGTCGAATACTCGTGGCAAGAACGTGGTTTCGGGTTGATTATTGAGCCGGTTCGAGGTAAGTGGATTGCCTAACCTTGTGTGGGGACCTTCCCCTTAGGATTTGGTATACTTGTTAGTTGAAATACCTTGTACGTGAGTTGACGAGTGCGTACTTGTACTAATTGTTGAAAAATCTGGGTTTTTGCTAAGTAATCAAGGCTGTGTTTTCTTCTCATGTTATTACTACTTGCAAATTAAGCCTGTTGTTAGCTTAGGGAAGCATGCCTATTTGATTTAACTGCTTATTGCTGCTTATTGTTCTACTGCTCTATTTGTATTATGCGTAGCATGCTAGGTTAGGAATATCTGATTTACCTTGGTGTGAAATTTGGTTGAATTAAGTATTCTTGATGTTGCTGCTGTGTATTTACTTTGGGACTATGGGACAGTATCTTGGGAGATCCCCCGGTTGTTATCTCTGCGTTAAACTGTATTGTTTACCGTGATTACTTGTTTTCTATTTTAGTTGTCGTTATCCTTTATATCCTATGTTACTTATTTATACTGCTCTGTTCTACACTGTCAAACTTTATATTTTATTTAATCTAAGTAGGGCCCTGACCTTCCTCGTCACTACCCGACCGAGGATAGGCTTGGCACTTACTCAGTACCAATATGGTGTACTCATGCCCTTCCTGCACATGTTTTTCATGTGAAGATTCAGGTACCTCTACTCAGACTTACCATCCTTGAGGCGAGGCGGTCTTTTGGAGACTTTTAGGTATATCTGCCGCGTCCGCAGACCAAAGAGTCTCTCTCCATCCTCTCCTGTAGTTGCAGCCCTTTTGTATTTACTTTGTATTAGACATTCTGGAGTTAGAGCACAATGTAGTATCCTTAGTTTGTGATCATGAGATTCCAGGTTTTGGGAAAAGTATTAGTACTCGAAAATCGATATGGTGTTTGCCGAGCGGCACTATTAAACACTATTTTATTTACTATTTTTGGTTTTACTTGTTTTCTTCCGCAAATTGGTTTATTTTTCCATATTTTAGGGTTACCTAGTCGTAGGGACTAGGTGCCGTCATGATGGTTCACGGAGGGCGAACTAGGGTCACGACAAGCTAGCATCAGAGCTCTAGGTTCATAGGAGTCATTAATCACAAGCCGGTTTATTAGAGTCTCATTGATCGGTACAGAGACATCTGTACTTATCTACGAGAGGCTATATAATTGTTAGGAAAATTCTATTTCGTTTTATTTCCTTTTCGTGCAAGTTTTTTGATATCACTATTCTAAATTGTTGTCTTCTATTCTCTCATAGATGGTAAGGACACATGCTACTCGAGATGATCAGGTACCCGCACCCCGTACTGGAGCCGTCAGAGGCTGGGGCTGGGGTAGAGGACGAGGACGCACTAATGGTGTAGCTAGAGCACCCACGAGAGCTACTGCTGAGGTGCCACCAACAGAACCAGCCAGAGTCCAGACACCTGATACATCTGCTACTACTACTCCAGCACTCTAGGAGACTCTGGCGCAGTTTATGACTATGTACACCACTCTAGCTCAGGTGGGGTTGCTTCCCCTTGCTGCAGTTACATCCCAGGCTGGGGGAGGAGCACAGTCTCCCCCCACCCGCACTTCTAAGTAGTGAGTGCGTGTAGATATAGTGCTGAGGCTTTTCATGTACAGCCAATAGCCGCAGCTCAGCTCGAGGAGAGGGCAGTAGTTTCAGAGAAGGAGCACAAGAGTCTTAAGAGGTTCAATAAGTATAAGACTCTAACATTTAGGGGACTAGCCTCAGAGAATGCCCTTGTATTTCTTAAGAAGTTCTACCGTATCCTCCGTACTGTGGGCATATTAGGATCAAGCGTAGTTTCCTTCACTACCTTCCAGCTTCGAGGAGTCGCCTATCAGTGGTGGTGTGCTTATGAGTTAGACAGTCCGGATGAGACTGATGGTATTACTAATAACTAAGACTAAAGTAAATAGATAGTTGAAAACTAACTATGCTTGAGTTGTAAACAATTATAAGAAGGTTCTAAGGCTATAACTTCCCCTATTGATGGAATCCCTTCCGGTTATGTTTCATATAAATTTACCAACATATCTCTATCAAGCATGAGCACTCTATTTATCATAAATCTCTCCCGAGTAATCACAATAATTTACTAGATGCACTCTCCCGAGATACGCTAGTTAGCTTAGTTTATTCTAGCTCACATTAGATTGCACCCAAGGCTTCGTTATTCCTATGCCGCCTTTAAACCCGCAGTTATAGATCCCTCTTATACTTTGGGAGTGATGTTGTTCAACAACTATCTAAATATGCACTTTCTCCCGAGTTGTGCATATTAAATAGGCACATCTAATTGAGGATCCTATCAATTAACTGCAACAAACACGTAGTTGAACAAATAGAGATTAACTGTCAATCTATATTAGCATAATCAAGAAGTTCATCCTTCAATAGGTTGCATCAAAACCCTAGACAAAGGATTTAGCTACTCATAACAAAGTAAGATGAAACTACTAAATTGTTCATAATGTAAAAATTGCAAGAAAATAAAAGAGATAAAGAACTATAATGTTTTTGGGTGATCTCTCACGCTTTTTCTTCCTCCAAAAGTAATCTAAAAAAACAAGCTTCCCCTCTTTTGGGCGAGTTTCTATAGCTTATAATGGTTTTACAAAAGTTTCCCTGAATTGACACTTTGGCTCCCAAATTTCCAGGTTCTTGAACAGTTCACCGCGGTCGCGGCGTGGACCGCGGTGAACACTGCCCAGTTTATTTTTTTTGTTTTATCTTCTGGCGCTACACCGCGGTCGCAGTGGACTTTTGCCCAGGTCATTTTTTTCTGCTCCTTTGTGTTCGGGTACTTCTTGAGTGGGTGTTTTCTTTATATTATTGCCTCCAAACACTTCATGTTGCTTCCTCACATATAATATTCCCTGCGAAAAACCAAATAACACTATTTAATGCATTTTGTTGGCAATTTACCTTATAAAACAACAATAAAGCATGAACAACTAAGGTGTAAATATCAACTATATGCCTACTATCAACACCCCACACTTAAATTATTGCTAGTCTTCGAGCAATTCACTACACTCCATCAAAATTCCTTCCCTCAACGACTCACACCATGAACATTTTACAAAGGTTTTACCTAGTAGTGAGCAAACTTTTCCTCAAGAATCAAATCTTTCGTACCACGTAACATTCGCACTTACTCAACCCCCTCTATACTAGAGCCAAGACGTACCTTTCCTTTATGAATCACATGCCCTCACATCACGCAAGAGAGTAGTTCCATATCTAATGATAGTGATGACAATTAGGAACTAACATAGACAGAATTCGCTCACTCTCAAAAAGAACATTCACATGCCACAAAGATGCACCATAGGCTTGCCCGTAGTGTGGTACTAGACTAATCGAGCCTCACTCAGTCTATGAACAATAGGACTTTATTTGGTTGTAATGTAGGCTAAGGGAAAGATAGGATATATTTGGTTATAATGACTAGCCTCCCTAAGTAGTTTTATTACAATTACATTAAACTTCAAGATCACCATTTTGTCAGCCAACACTCCACCACATTTATTTAAACATCCCCATACATAAGGTGAAATTTGTACAAGCTACCACTTATTAATCACTATACAATATATATATATATAAATTTTTTTCGTGGTGCTTATCTTTTTATGCTTTAACATTCTGCACCTTTTCTCTATTTCCATGGTTCCACTTTAAAAACCAAACCACCACCCCGCACTTTTGCTTTTGCATATTTTAAATACCATTCTAATGCTTAGTGAGAGTAAAATTGTTTCAAATAGCAGGCTATTCAAACAATTGGGTAAGGTCCACATTGTGGTTGCCGAAGAAAAAGACTTATAGGCTTAACAGGGTTAACTAAGATGTAATGTATTTAGGTGGGTTTACTTTATATGTCTGGCTCAACAAAGAAATGCATATATCACTTCTAAAACTGAATGAAGCTACTATTTCGTTTTGCAAACACGCATGGCAAGTTCTAGGCATAAAATGTACAGCATGGAATACAGTAACACTCACACACACATGGCACATGACTTACTTCGGATTAGTTTATCAAGACATTCTCCTTTGAGTGTTCAAGTTAGGTACAAACATACAATTTTAAGGCACTTAAAAAGATTCAACCCCTGAAGCTAAGCTCTATACTCTAGCGTCTATCGTGTTCAGGTGTAAAAATGCTAAGGGGTTTTGTTCTTTGATTTTTTTAAGCTCGTAGCCCATTAATACTAACCTAAAACAAAAAAAAATTACCTATACCCGGTTCAAGCTAAACCCTTGGAAAAGAACTGTGGCCCAAAGAAAAACCAAGGGGGAGTTATTACACTACCTAAAAAATAAATTAAAAAATCTTTTTGGTATTTTTTCTAGACTAAATTCCCTCAAGAAAATTGTCTAAAGGATCCGTCATCAGGAAAAGTCTGCATATTTCATTTTTTTTGACGTAGTCCCTCAAGAACCCCGTCGAAAGAGATCCATCGTCAGGACAAGTTAGTTACTATTTTAACTTTCCTAATGAACTATTACTCTATCACCAAAGCTATCAACGCAAAACAAAACCAAGAACATCAAACAATTAATTTTTACAACTACAAAGATACAACAAAGTATCCCCCACCCCACACTTTAAACGAATACATGTCCCCATGGTGTTACAATATAAAAAGTAGTGAGGTAAAGGAACTTCCCTCAAGGATCACTCTTGATCAAAAACTGTGTCTGGGTTCACGTTGAAGGCCCGACCCATAGCTTTTAACCAGCCCATGAATTTCTTTTCTGACTTTACCTGTCGGTCAGCCACCACATCAATACGGGTACCCAAGTCAGCGATGGAGGTCTGCAACCCAGTCATCTCTTGCTCCAAAGCTGCCATGCGAGTGCTCCAATGTGGCTGTGATGGGCCTGCCTCATCCCATCTCGGAGGAGCTGTGATCTCAGCAGCCCCAACATCATCATCATACTCATAAGCAGAGTCATCACTGTCTGGCACCGGCTCTCATCCCTCGAGTTCAATTTTCTTTGCATGGAAAGGAGCCTCCAGAGTTAATTTCCCATCAACTCGAAGGTTCTCAGGGACTTTAGCAAGGCGGAACAGTCGGGTGACTAGTGAAGGGAAGTAATGGCCCTTGATTAGCTTAGGCGATCTAATGAACATTTCATCATGGAGGAATCAGGCGACATCAAACCCTTGGTGAATCATAAAGCTGTAGATCATAGCTGTCTGTGGCCTATTCACATCAGTGGTATTGACGGATGGAAGCAGACGTGTGTTGATGGCAGTGAGCCAGCACTTTGCCTCCCAAGTAATAGACTGTGAGTGTAGAGTTTTTAGCTGTGCTATCCATTTGGGCATTTTGCCAGGGATACAGATTACCTCCAGAATCGAGTCCTAGTCAACCCTCAGGCGGTGATACATCATACAATGATCGTCACCCGTGAATGCTGGGAGACGATACACTCGGCGGATGGCCTTTAGAGATGCATTAACCCGGGTATTGCACACAGTCACAACCCCATTCTTATTTTTAGGCAAGTTGCACAAAATTCCTTCACCAGCTTAATATTAGCCTCCTCCGGGACCTCAAAGAAGATGTCCAGCTGACACCTCCTCAACTCATTAAACATATTTGGGCACTCTTTCTCCAATGTTGTCCGATCAATATGAACCTCATGGAACAAATTCTTAGCTATTTTTTGATTGTACCTTGTCTCCGCTAATTAAGATACGAACCGAGTGCTATTGAACTGTGTTGCACTAGCTTGGCCCCTAGCTCGTGAGGAGCCTCTTGGACCACTAACAGAGGACCCGATGTTTCGTCTCTTATGAGATGAACTCATAGTACCTGTCAAAACAGAGATACGCCTTTTAGGACGCATGCAAAATGTTTGACTATGGGTGGTTACTCAGACTTCACCACAACCATGTCCCAACATCTCCTTATATCTCCACTGAGGCAATTTCCCAAACCCATTGTGGGTAGGAAAACTATCTTCATATACATGGCCCAAGGGAATCAAGAAAACTTCCCCAAATCAAATATTCCACAACACCCACACACTTCACACTTGCTACATATAATCACCCACCAACAACACCGTTCCAAACATGTAATACACAGTCTTTTCACCAAACATATGCAATAAAAAAAAGAATTTACACTAGAAAACAAGAAGAAAAATCTAAACAAAAATCCTATCACCAATTCTACATTATAATTAAAGTCAACTAGCATAACAACAACAAAATATTGAAAGAAAAGAGAAGGGGGGTGGGAACTCATACCTTAGGAGAAGAAGGTGAGGGGTATTATAAGGGAAAAAGGAGAAAAGGAGATTAATGAGTGAGAGTTAGGCTTTAGAGAGAGAGAGA